>JAUZNK010092380.1:0-12406 GCA_035046665.1 Euphysa ruthae | reverse complement strand
TTAAGTTACGAAGCTTGTAAACGTACGCTTTCAGTGAATCCATGACTTGTCTGAACCACTTGTGTTTGGTACAGCATCAAAACGTTCCGGACGTAGGAACTTCTCCATAACTCATTTACACTTGTGAAGATTGTAATACCGTTAGAAAGAGACGACACACAGTATAAACCTTAAGGAAGGCTCTTCACAAGTTTATAAATGTTACCTATAAATACATAAACAAAGTTTGTTAAAGTATGAGTCAAATAAACATTTTGCTGGAAGTTTAGTTGGATGTCTAGAAAAAGTGCTATTTTTATTTGCTATTGGCCACCTGATTAAGTTGTTATTTATTTGTTGTAAGGCCTAAATATTCTAAATATGGCAAGTTCTAAAAACAAGGTTTTTAAATTTTTCTTGAAAACTGTTCATTGATTTTCTTTTAAATTTTTGATATTTGACATGGTGTTAGATGTCAACAAGAGCTATTGAAAAAGCCTTTCCGAAATATGTTCCTATTTTGCAAAAAGGTTTAAAAAAAGCTTATAATTATATAGCAAAATTAAATGACTTTTTTATTAACTGAAAATTCACAATTTGAAAAATGCTTTAAAACTTTTAATCAATCAGGTAAAGTGTTCCTAATCATTTTGTCATATGTTTGTTTCACATTAAAGTTATTTAGAATAATATTATTTAGAATTACTGAATTTTAATTTTACTTTTTGTTTTTAAAGTTAAGAATAAATTATTAAAAATGGAAGTTAGCTTGATGACATCACTTTGTTTCGAGAATAAAAAAATTTTCTTCGTGTTATGAGACAAATTTCAAAGTTGTTTATCTGATTATTTGTAAAATAACTCAGGACGGTGATTTTATGTTAACTTATTAAATATATTTATTGAGTTCATATTGGAAAGGCCATTATAAAAGTTTCAAAGCACTGGGGTTGTAAATTGATATTTTAGTGCTCAACTTTGCAAACTTCTTTCATAGCCAAACATGTTTGCACTCCTTATATAGAGGTATATCATATTTCTAAATAACATAAAAAAAAGCATTCTTCATAGAGTTGAACTTTTCTTAGTACTTAAAAATTCATTTATTATTCATTGTTTTAAAGATGAAGATTTAAATTTTCAATCAAATTTAAATGCCTTTCATATTAATTCCATATATGATAATGCTGGTAAAAAAAGATTTTTAAGAGTCTCATTTTTTCATGGAATTTGGTCTTGTGCTAAATTTTATGTAAAATTGTGTTATTTTCTCTTGCTATTTTTCTTAACTGTAATTTTCAAAGATATCAAGCCGAATATTATCGCCATGGGATTTCCGTCAGAAAATCTTGAGGGTGTATATAGAAATAACTTTGATGATGTGCTCAGGTTTGTTTATGTTTTTTTGATTTTTCTCAAAAATTAAAGTAAACATTTTCAGAAGAGTATATATTACACTATTTTGTAGTTAATTCTCACACTTTCATTTCATTGTTTGTTTGCTCTTTGACCAGTTTTTTCAAATAGTTGAAGTTTTTTCTTATTAAAAATCTAGCAATGTGTAGAGCTTAGAACTAGAACATTTTTTCTCTACTTTCAATGTTGTTTTTGTCGAAAAAATCTTTTTTTACTAGACAATAAACAAAGTGATAATTTGCCACATTTCAAATGACTCTTCATATTTTTTTTGCGAACAGTTTTCACGATGAACAGCTTGTTGCTTTCCCTTAGCACTTTTTTATTTAAATTTTTGTATGTTTTTTGATTGGTTTAAAAAAATTTGAATTTGGAAAATATTTAAGGATGTAAGGAGAAAAATGCTTATAATTTAACTTGATTAAATATATTTTTATTCTATCTAAGAAATGACTATTTGTCACCATCAAAATTGTTTTTAAACATTTATTTTTGCAACAAACATTTTAAGAAAAATAATCGTTAACATTTTTCAGACATTTCTAATCATTTGATGAAATTTTGTTTCATGTTTTTACTTTTTTATCCGTTTAATCATTCATTCATTTATTTTTTTTTTGCCTTGGTATATAAATAGCCGTAAATAAATAAATATAATCTATAAACACTAATCCAAACCAACAAAATATTTTTGGTTTTTCTAAAAATAAAGTAAAATAGTAAAAACCCCTCTATAAATTATCGACAGATGCTGCAGGAACATTCTTATTTAGAAAGCGATTTTAAAAAATAAAACAACGATTCACACTGTTTTATACCACTTGGAACACTGTTCCAAAGAGGGCAGGCTGTAAACAACAGAGAGTTAGTTCCATACGTGGATGTTCTCGCTGGGGGAAGTTTTAAAATGCATCCATTTCTTAAAGAGTAAGGTAGACCCTTTCTTTCAAAATTTTTCCGCATTAGCTCTGGATTAAATCTATTAACAGACTTGTACGTTTCAATCATTAGAAAATGGAGATATTTTGTATGAATACAGATAGTGTTTTCAAGAGTAAGCAATTCATCAAAGCTTCATGTAAAGTTTTGATGGACTGGTGGATGAAATTGTAGCCAGTTTTCTTAGAAAGCATCCAGATTAAAGGAAAATGCAAAAAACAACTTAGAAATAACTATGTACAAGAGCACGAGTTCGTATAACAATCAAAAGCTTATAAAAAAAAATCATCGTTATCAAGGTGAGAGAGGACATTCGCTAAAGACGTATAACAAGCAGAAAGAGTATTGTTGTCTGCAAAGTTGCAAATATCACAATCTAGTACAAAAAAGAAAATATCGTTTATAATAGTAAGTGATAAAAGAAGCCCATTAATGTTCCTCAGGGGTCTGTACCCCTGAGGAACATTAATGTTACCCAAAGATTTGCTAAAAATAGATCCAAACTTTACCCTTTGTTTCTGTAAATAAATCATACTTACTAGAAATGAGCAGTAATTTTAAATTTAAGTATAGGAGAAAAAAATAAATAAAATAAAACTATAATTTAAAAAAAAAATTAATTAATGGCATTTTAACTGATTTGAATGAATTTATTTTTAAAAATTTCAAGGGAATAATTTTTTTTTAATATTTAGGATTAAATAATGCTTATATTAACTAAATATGTTTAGGTGAGTATGAGTATGCTGGAATAGTGAATTCTTATTTGTTAATGTCAGATCAATACACTCTGCATGAACATATTTATAACACGTATTGCAGCCCTCGCAATTCACCTCGGCAATCACGTTGCCGAGGTGAATTTATAGCTATTTATAGTTATTTATAGCGTAGACAAAAAAATTGCTGATGCAGTTTTCGAAAAAGATAAAAAAAAATTATTTATATGAAATTTGACATAACTTATGGTGTTTTAACATTATTCCATTAAAAAAAAAAAAAAACAAAATTGTCAACTGAAAGGTCACAAAACTCATTTTGTTTAAAGTTTCATAGTACTGACAAAAATAAAAAAAATATTTAAACTTTTTCAAAGTAATAATACTTTTCTTTTCTTGTCCAGCCACTTTCTTTTAAAAAAAAAATCTTTTGTAAAATAACAATACATTTTTTTTAGAATAACTTACTGATTATGAAAAATCAAACCAGTTTTTTTTTTCTAGAAAAAAATAAATGTATGTAAATATGTCCTTATATATGCCACTCCCTCTATCTATTTATATTTTACATCATAACAACATAACTTGTGGCAAAAGATCAACTAACATAAACACTAGTAAAAATGGAATTGTGTGATAAATTTAATGAAATAATCACATTTAAGCTTGTTAAATAATTATTATAACAGCCTAACCGTTTTTTCTTTGAAGTATTAATAAAGGCAAAAACTGATTAAATAGTTTGCATACAACTGTATCATTACACACATTATCAATCACACAATCAAGGCATAATCAAAAGACAGTTCAACAGCAAATGTTTATAAAAAATTTGTAGATATTTTGCAAAATAACCTTTTCATAGAAATGCATAATTTAAGACTGTTAAACTACCAATAAAGTGCGTGGATATTACATCAATAAATTGATAACCGGGTAATAGAGACAAAAAGACAAAGAAAAAGTTTACAAAAATAGTTTTTTTTGTTCACTTTTGATAAGTTTTGTATATTGCGTTTATGAATTTTTGTTAAAAATGAAGTAAAAAAGGTCTGTTATTAAAGGGGAAGAAGAGTGTCGAAATTGGGAAATCTATGTTATCAGCTATCTGGAGGATGCTGTTTGTCCTGATTCAATTGACCTAAGATTACATTGGGAAAGATCTCATGGGTTGCATTCCCATTCTGTAAAAGAAGCTTCGATATCTTGTACAGCTTTCTCATAAGTCAGTTTTCTAGATTTTGAGTTTTCTTGTGTGTTCATTGGTCGTAATTTTGACAGTTTATGTTCACCATTGCCATGTTTTTCGTTATACCTGTCTATCCACCTTTTATCTTGCTTACATTTTATCTTACAAAATAAGAATTAATTTAGTACACATTTTTTGACAAGCAAAGCAAGGAGAAAAATAAAATTACAGCTGGGATCTTGTAATCCTGTAATGTATTAAGCTAAAAAAGAATACCATTTTATTCACAAAACTTGCACTGTGAAACAGATAAATAAAATCTATTTCTCATTGGGGGAATGTTTCAATTAGAAAGAAACACCTGATAATACATTACATTTAATTTCCATAACTATTTATTTTAAAATTTTTAAGCAGTACCTGTTTGTCTATATTTGTAACTGAAATAAAAAATTTTGTTCCATCCTAAATGATTTACAATAATGTCTGGCTTCTCCCCTGAATCTTAATGTTTTTATTGTGAGTGTTTATGGGATGATTCAGATAATAATCTGTTGGGGGTAACTCATTGTACTTTAAAGATAAGATATCTTTTTAAACACTTGTAATTTTCTAAAAAAAAATATATTTCACCAGCTGTAAAGAGAAGCCGGTTTGTTATACCCCTTGAATATTCCTTAATAGCTGAAAACAAATCCGCGGTACATTGAAAAGTTTTAAATTTTACTCAAAAAGAGTGGTGTTTCATTCAAAAAAGAATTTAAAAAATTTTTTTGAGCATAATAATTTTTTTTTTCTTTTCTTTTCCACATTTGATTAATTACAAGTAATTTCATGGGTAATCCCCAGAGTGTCTTAACAATATAAAAAGAGTGCAATGGATAAAATAGTTACATTGAATGTCTGAGTCAGAACTAGAATCTGAGGAAGATGAGGATAAAACAGAAATGTCAAAATGCCACTTCTTTACTTTACTTTATGTTTACATTGATGAAGGCGGCGATTTTTTGCCTGGTACCAATAGTTGAGACATTTCCCAGCATAAGATTCATGAAATTTTTTTAACCAAGTTCCACTAAAGCTAATGTGCACTACTGAGTTAAGGTTGACTTCAAACACAAGTTTTTAGTTAAGAGATAAAACGCATGTCATGAGTTATAAAATTTATTGAGTGACGTTTCAGGAGTCATGCTGCTCTTATCATCAGGCTAGTTACAATTAAAAATTTTAAGGTTTATATATGGATAGAGTAGTAATTGTAACTAGCCTGATGATATGAGCAGCATGACTCCTGAAACATTGCTCAATAGATTTTATAACTCATGACATGCGTTTTATCTCTTAATTATTAATGCCTGAGTTGACAAACATAAATATTTTTAAAAGAAGTTTTTAGTTTTTGTGTTCATATGACTAAACAATCTCCAGGGTAGGATTCGAAAATGGTGCACAAAGACTCAGCTCAACAAACAACAGTTCTGCTTTCCAAGATGTTTTTTCTTCACGTGATGTAAGATTTTACTTCAAAAATCAATAAAACTTATATTTGAAATATTAAAGTTTCGTTGTGCCTAATGGAACAATGTCAAAAAAACTGTTAATTGCATCATCTGAGGTTAACTGCATAAACACGTCCATGTCACTATAACGATTGAATAGGTTTTGAAAATATGTTACCTGAACAGAAAAGGTTTCCTTGAGGTCAGCACCAACTGTAGCATCGGGCCAAACATTACAAATCAGAATACCGCACTATTCAAATAATACATGGTCACCATCAGAATTAACTTTATCGTGTTACGTATAAGAATACATGTTTCCATAATGTCTCTTCAAGCGACCATTTATATGTACTATTTCTACGCCATCATTTTCTGAAAAACGTTTTTCTCTAATGTAGTAGTGTGCTTTTTTGATCTTAATACAAAGCTTCTTCATCTTCCTCATTTGGCTCAATTGCCTTAATTACTAATTTTAATGTTGGTAAATCGAAAACATATGCAGGATTGTTTTTCAATTTCTTTAAGAAGCGTTCATAGTTGTGTTTTGTTTCTTTAACGCAATCGATGATTCAGATAATGTTTATATCACTTTTTTTGCGTATTTAGACTAAACTTCTTTGCTTCTGCTAAAACATCAGTAAAAAGAGCAAAACGAAGCAAAACTTTAGCGTCAACAAGTTTGGTCAATTTTCCTTGCAAGAGGGATCTACCCTGTGAGCTTGAAGTATTAGATATGATACACTGTAAGTGTTGTGTGTAGAGACCAAACTTTTCAATGAGATGATCCATCGCACAAAGCTTATGATGAATCCATTTAGTGCCTTAACTGGTTTTCCACTTATACTATACATTTCAAATTGTCCCTGCAACAGTGTATATAAATTTTTAACCTCTCGATGTTTCTTTGAAGATTGTATATAGATGATATAAGTATCACAATGATGTTTCAACGGGCTCAATAACATCTTTTGTTGCATCCTTTAAAGCAAGTGCAAGTCTATGACTAAAGTACCAAATAAAAGACACCCAAGGTAATCGTTTTCAAATAATCCAATTAACCCAGAATTCTTACCGCAGTTAACAGAAGCACTATCCAAAGAAAGAAAAACAAGCTCCAAAGAATTTCTTTTTAACGCATAAGTTATGGCTTGCTTAAGCCCTGGGGATCTTGACTGTCAGTTGGGACTATGACTATGACAAGAATTTCATTGTTGTTTGGAAAGTCACTTGATCTGTGTAAATAACATAAACAACTTGTTATGTAATGCTTTTATCTGTTGAGCCATAGCTTAATAAAGCAACAAAATTTTTTCTTGTTCCCTTCTTCAAATAAATACTCAGAAATAAAAAAAAACTTACATGCGGTTTCATTTTCATATGCACCAGTATATTTCACTCAATGCGGTTTTTCTATTTCAACTTGATCTTTGAAATGATTGATTATACGTCTTTTATGGGCGATTTGAAATGCGATTTCTTGAAGCTTATGGACTGTATCTATCTCCTGATCACCCGTCTGTTTAAATCATTGTATGATGGCAGAATCAACAGAAGCATGTGTATAACCTTTCTGGGGGCTACAAACTGACCTGAAGCTACATATGTTTCATGTTATTTTTCACGACAGGCCCGTTTGTGAAACTCAGAAGAATAGTGGTCTTTTAAAAAAGAAATAAATCTCATATAATATTTTATATATATATTTTGCATAGTGCAAGTTTGCCTCAATGAAGACAAGTATTCTTCTCATTGGTTATTGCGTAAAGAATGGTAATTGAGGAATAAAATTTCAACCATTTACGTAAAAGAGTTCAGGGTTCGAATTTTCCTTCGTAAACGGCTTCACAGTTTTTTCCCTCCCTCCCCTTTCCTCCTTCCCTTTTCAGTGCAGCGCACATGGTTGTTATTCATTTTGTGGTAACGTCTTTTTTTTAAAATTGCAAGTATTGTTTTTGTAAACCACTAATCTTATCGAACATTGGCCATTGACCACCGAGACTTAGATCATAAAAAGCGAAATGTAACGACACTCTTCAAGTTTTTTCAACAAATCCGATTTCATTGATTCTGCAATTACTTCGATCATTTCCACAATCGCTCTATCGTTTTTATATTTTTCACTTTTTACTTCACCACTCATTTCTTGCAGAAAAATCAAATCGTTTTTATCATAATGTGGCTTTTTATTTTTTGCTATGTAATATGCTGCTCGGAAACGAGATTTTAGGATTTTTTTTTGTCCACCGCAGCCATTCGCATTTTCCCTCGCCCAATCTAAGCCATACACGGGAATTGTATACAGATGCACTTAATTGCTTGTTATTTTCTAAATCAATTGCTCTGTTATGTGGTTCGCCCTTTATGTGTTTCTTTAGACCATCTGTTTTTAGACTTTGCGTACTGGTTGACCATGCCTCGTTAAACTCATAAACTTGTTTAATTCTCAAAATATGCTTCCTAAATAGCTGACAATTTATACATAGTGTTTGACCGCCAACAACTTCCTTACCAATCTTCAATGTTAAATCAGCTTCCCATTTAAGTATCGTTTTCGTTTGAACCATAGTGAAAAAAATATAAAATACAAGAATTTACAATGGTAGATTACAAAAAACGTTGTAAATAAATACTTTAAAGAAGAATATATAGGATCATAAGAAATATGCTCTGTTGTGTTTTCTTTTTATTGTTCGAATCATCATGCTATTGTTTACAAAACATCACACCACATTTTTTTACACTTTACTGTATAAAATTAACCACTCTCTTTCTTTTTTTCATATCTCCGTGTATAACTTCAATGAAAATCAACCTTTATATATTTGAAGATTTTCTTTAACATAGTAGATTACTTGATGAGTTGAAGATATCAAACAAAACAAACTTAACTAAGGAAATGGCGACAGAAATAGCAACTCCGGTATTTAATTAATTGTTTAGAGACAGGTAAAAATAATAAGTAGATGCAATTTTAAATATTTTCAGTTTAATTGTAGATAGAAGACTATAAACATTACTTTTAGAAGTCATAATTTTTACGGCAGTTTTTAAAAAAAATTAGGTTCGCTATTTCTAACTTTACACAAATAATTGCTTCACAATTTCCTTCCCCTTCGCGAAATTGCGAAGCTGAGAATTCGAACCCTGGAGTTCCAAAGATTGAAGATGAAATGATAAAGCAACTGATTTTCGAAAGTCAGCATTTTTTATTAACTCTTTGTGCATCTTGGTAATGTCTTCACTATTGGTTATGCATATACATAATGATCTAAATTCACTTGACAAATATGGTTTTATGAGCTCACTTTTCAGAAGTCTTCTTACAAAGCGCTTCTATGATAATTTATATAATCACATCTAATAAAGTGCATGGTCTACTGAACCACATTGGATTAAATGAGCTAAAACTAATAAATCAGGTAGCCCACTTACAGTGAAACGTTTATTAATAGTTCGCATAAATGCTAGTTGGATATGGAATGATCCAATAACAGTTAGAATTTTTTCATATTTGGGATTTTCATCTTTTTCTCCTGAAATAATCTGAAAACTGGTTGGCCACCAACATGCATATTTTAAAAGGCATATTTTTGAATTCCGCAATTTCTTTACACTTTTACATTGATTGATTGACTTGTCTGGATGCTTTGGGAATGTCAATTGATAAAAGGTTTTAGATT
Organism: Euphysa ruthae; assembly: GCA_035046665.1. Lineage (NCBI taxonomy): Eukaryota > Metazoa > Cnidaria > Hydrozoa > Anthoathecata > Corymorphidae > Euphysa > Euphysa ruthae. The sequence continues at coordinate 2,982 of JAUZNK010092380.1, read as the reverse complement.
TTGCTTGAGGATTACTAATTTAATAGTTAAAACCAGAGTATGCTCCTAACTTACAAAGGTGAAATATTTTCAATGTATGAATTTAACCGTGCTAATGCATGAGCGAAAAATTTAATTCTCTGATACTCTGTAGTTTCTCTCAATTTTAAAGTTACTGCCATTGGAGCTAGATTTCCTCTAGTAAGGGTTTGTAGGAGTTTACCTTGATACGATCAGTATGCATAGATTTCCTTGTTTTATGTTTTGGAATTTTCAATCTAAGTAGCTCTTCCTTCTTTTGATCATTTTCTCATCAATTATTTCTCTGTTTTCTGAATCTTCATTTTCGATTTTATCATTTTGTTTATTTATTCATCTAAAAATGTTTTATTTGGGCCAGCATTCCAGTTTTATTCTCCTAGACTGTGCTGTATGGATCAACGTTTCTCTAAATTTCTGCTATAGCTTTCAATTTTTGCCATGCATCAATTTTGTTCTACCTTCTTTACATGGCTCAAAGCATAATATACAAACAGTATCATGACTTGATTTCCTGCTCGTAGCTGCCAGTGAAGGAGGCTTTGACTGTAATATCATTTCGCTATTAATTAATTGAAAATAAAAACCCATAATTTAGCCTTTTTGATTATAATGTATTTGATATATTAATGGATTATAAAAATTTTCCCTTTTTTGGGTTATTTAATATTGATTAAAAACATTTACAAAATGAAATAGTCTCCATAGCAATATGATAACAGCTGGTTTTATTAATTGATTAACTAATTGAATGAGCCAACCTTCACAGTGAAAAATATAATTATGGTTTTGTTATCCAACGCCAACTTGGTGACTCAACAAATAATTTCTAATATTTTAATACCTGTACAATGGAATAGGAAATGCTGATTGTACATCAAAAGTTGGTTAATTTGCATAAATAGAGGGAGGTTTTTCTCAGATATTTTTGATTTTTTTTTTTTCAGTGTGGCCACCTCTGTAGTCAACATATTATATATTTTTTTGATTCAAAAAGTAAATCGTATCTTAAATGATAAATAAAAAGGAAAGCCCTATTTTCAATTTCATAATATAGCCTGTTTGGTTTAATGTTGAAAAAATATATGGTATTTTACATTATTTTATGATGATTTTTAGTATTTTTGGCTGACTTGGTGGTCATTAATGTTTTTTGTTTAGTTGATACATTAAAATTATCATTCAATCTTAAATTAACAATAAAAAATTCATTTCAATGTTTGTAAATTATTTTTTATGACATTTTAAAGAATTTAAGAAATTTCAAGATATTGATAATCTGCCATTTTAAATTCTGCTTTTTACAGAAAACCCCCAACTGAAAAAAAATGTACGCCAGCTAATTTTCATCACCAAATAAAAATCTACCAAAATCAACCTTCAAACCTAGTTAAACTAAAAAAAAAAAAAACGGAATCCTCATACTGCACTCTACAGGGAATATTTTAAAGTAACCATTTACTCTAAAACTTATCTTAACATGTTAGCATTGGTTTCAGTAAAGCCCAATCATTTGTTGGAAGTGCTGGAGCAGAGTTTTATAGCTGAATGCCCTTAATACCAATCTACTTACAGTAGTATAATTTCCAGTATTTTCATCAAGTAGACCGTAATATTAATTTCAAAGTATTTGTTAATAATTGTCAACACGTATATTTTTTTTGCGCATTAGAAACCAGTGTATCCAGATGCCTTCTGATAGCATTCAAATGCTATGGGGTCTCAAAAAAATGTCCACAAAAACGAAATTTTCACCTTATTTATAACTTCCTATGACTCATTATTGACCCCTTCATACGATACAGTGCAGTTTTCCAACATTAACCCCTTAAGTGTATCTGACGTAATATTATGCCACTACGGGACTTGTATATTTTGTTTCTGACGTAATATTGCGCAATGTAACCAGCCTCGCTTTCCTGCTCTGTAGCAAACGTAATATTGCGCTAACATTGTTTTGGCTGCCGTAAGAATTTTCTAGAAAGATTTATCTTTCAAATGGGCACATGCAGTGGCTATTTGTATATTATAATAATGGTAACTAAAGTTATGGCATTTTCAAAATCATTGTCAATGATGGCTTCACAGATCAATGCTTTGGATGCGTTCAAGGCGATATCAGAATTTATACTTGAATCTAACTCTGATTTGTCTTCACTTAGTGAAGATTCATCATCAGAAGAAAGTGATCTTGTCACTGAATCAGAAACAGAAAAAGATATTGTTGTTTCTGATGACCTAGATGCACTTCAAAGTACAGAAAGTCCTATTTCAAGATCAAACAGTGTAAAAAAATGTTCTGCTTCTAATACTGCTAACAAAGGTAGCATTGCAAAAAAGAAGAAGATTATTGACAAATTTCAGAATGCAAAATGGCAAAAGGACCCTCCAATAGGAGGCATACAAAGACAGCAGTTTATTGGTACACCAGGCATTTCGAATGTCATTCAAAGCAATTCTCCAATTGAAATTTTTGATCTGATGTTGGTTAATGAACTTATTGATTGTATCACTCAACAAACAAACCTGTATTTCAAACAAAATGTGGTAGGTAAGGTGTTCAAAAAGAGATCTCGCATCACAAAACACCTCAACACTGCAATGGGTGAGCTCTGTTATTCAAATGATATTCGTCTTTACATTGCATCACGTTTATATCGCTGTGTTATTCACAAGCCTGTTGCCCACATGTACTATTCGCAAGATCTACTTGAAACTCCTGGTTTCAAACAAATTATGCCGCAAAACAAGTTGGTGTTGATTGAAAAGTATACACACTATGTGGATATCTCTGAGCTTGGCGATACCTACAACCGGTCTGCAAAGATTGAGCCAATTCATTCTTATCTTGTTGAGCGCTGGCAGTCACTTCTCACACTTGAATGTGGCATTTCCGTTGATGAAGCATTGCTGCTGTGGAAAGGACGTTTGAGTTGGAAACAATTTATTCGAACAAAGAGAGCT
>JAUZNK010092369.1:0-12408 GCA_035046665.1 Euphysa ruthae | reverse complement strand
TATTAGTGTTTATTAATATATAATTATATTCATATACAACTATGTAAGCGTTACCAACGTTAAATAAATAAATGAATAATAATTTAAAAAATCAAAAAAAATTATAAATGCTGTTTTTAGTAGTTGTTTACCATAAAATCCAAATACAATGAAACATCCAAAATTGGTGTAAAAAGTTTTTCCTACATCAGTAGTTGTTGTATTGCACTTTTCACCTAGCAACATTTATTTCACTTGGTTACCCTAAAATTAAATTGATTTTTGCCTTATTAAACGCTACAAAAAATGGAGATTGTAACCACACAACAGCTTTTTGTGTAAAATGATATATATATGTGTATAGTTGTGTAGATTATTTGCATTAGTTGCATGCTTCAACCAGACACGCTTTTCATAACACCAAATTAAAATTATTTTTTTATTCAAACTATTTTATTAAAATCTAAATGGAAGGGTAAAAAAGAAAGCAGTTATCAAAAACATTTCATTCTGGTAAGAAATCAAAAGTTTAGGGGAAACGAAAATACAGTTCCACATCGAACTACACAGTTGCACTGCTCCAGCATCGACTTCCAAAACAACAACACCGAACCGTTGGTCATGCTTCTTCAAAAAAATTGTATATTAATGAGGAAGAAATTCATCAGGTTCCTAATAGTGAGCAGAATTTTATGTGCCTCTCCCTCCTAGCAAATGTAATTGAAGTGTCCGAAGTGTAGTACAAACGTTTATATTTGGCGTGTGATTCAACAAAGAAATTTAGGTTAATTATCGGTTGTTCGTTTTCTTGCAATGAATGCGATTGGAAAATAATAGTTTTATTCTTTTTCTATGTTCTGTAGAAAATTAACCAATGAGTCCTTGTAGCTCATGAAAAAGAAGATAATGTAAAGAACGCGGTGGCAGAAAGCCATTTGATGTTAACACATGGCTGTTGTTGTATTTGGCGAAAAGTTTTTCAGCGCTTGAAAAGTTTTTGAACAAAACTAGCTATACACAATTTTAGACGTTTATTAAATATTAGTAAATAGAAGTATGAAGGCTGCAGCTGACGAGTTGATACCTGCAGGTGAAACACCTACTGACATTATGTGTGGAGTCTACTGATCATGGTAAAAGAATGACTATGCATCAAATAATTGAGTAGTTGCTGCTGTTTCAGGAGAAAGTGGTTAATATTTGGACTTTCAAATTGGAACAAAAGCATGCAGGTCATATTCAATATGTGAATTAAGAAAACAAGCCCATCCAGAGGATTATGAAGATTTTCATGCCATACATGACCAGCAATGCAAAATAAAACATACTGGGTCTGCAGGATCAATGGAATCCGCTGGAGCTTTGAAAATGTTTTAGCGGTCTGAAACTAAAAATTGTTTACTCTCATAAAGCATTTATTGGTATTGGATATAATAGCTTCTTTAGTATCGTTGTTTCTACGAAACCGTACGGAGATGTTGATAAAAAAGGGGTGAATGCAGCTGCCATGTTCAAAAGCGAGTCGGTACCCGAGTGCAGAATTTGAGAAAAAAAAAAGAAAAAAGAAGGGAATAATTGACAGCAAAAAATTAGGTGGAACAGGACGTCTAACTGAGAAAGTTTTAAATACGCCACAGAATAAGGACGACTTATACAGAATGAAAAAGTCGCAGCCGGTTTTTTTTTTTCCATTACTCGGAAAGCGTGAATGATGAAACACTTCACAAATTTTGTCTGCGTATTAAGCATTCCTGGTGCGTATTCCAGGCTAATAAAATAACTGGAAAGTCGACCAATAAGGAAAAGTTTTCATTTCCAAGTGCGGCTCCAGAGATCATTTAACCAACATTCAAAGACCTTGAAAGTGATGCCCTCTTCCAGAAATGTCTATACGGTAAAACGCAAAATCCCGACGAATCATTGAACCAAATAATTTGAAAGCGGTGTCCGAAAGATATTTGGACCCGTAGCCGCACATTAAAATATAATTTCAAAGAACTAGGTGGTCGCAGTAGGTTGACAAACGCTACCATTGACCACTTGCAGAATTATTTTGGCATTGTCATAGTACAAAACGCTGGTTAACTTAAAGACATGCAGGATTCGGTCAGAACATCACTGTTTCATCTTTGAAGATGAACAACTGGCATTTTCCACTGTCAAATCGGACCGGAGATTTGGTGTCGATATAACCGTGACTTGGCCAACAATACGTAACCCCGGTCCCGGTTTGGCACTGGATTTTGTTCCGCAGCAAAAACCAATGTTCCTAGAATTAAGTTCAGATAATTGCCTACTTTATAACAGGCCTCACAAAAACATGGCATAAAAAAAAAAACTACACGTGAGTTGTTTAAGTTTTTTTTTTTTTAATTAAACTGTTTTAACCAAATATTCCTAATCTTTCATTTTATATTTCAGATCATTTAGGTCTATACAATCAAGTTTAAGTTGGTGTTTACTAAATAGTCATATGAGAAAGGTTTTTACCAAGCGCTTGAACACTTTTTATTAAAAAATAGCTCGAGTCAATAAACAGTAGGTTCATTTGACTTTATTCTCTTTACACAGGAATATCTATTTCTCAGGCTAAGCGCTATCAAGTGTCCCTCCTTTTAATTCGAACAAGATAAATATTAACCTGTTAGATAGAAACAAAGAAAAAGCATCATGTATCTTAAGAATTTGAAACGAAAGAAAATAAAAAAAGAAATTTTGTAAAATATTGAAATTTTCTTTATGCGCATCTTTGCTACTCTACACTATCTAGCTGATCCATGTGAAATAATTTTTCAAAAATATTATACCCATCTAAGAGCTATAAACGTTTTTAATGATACTGCTTTTAATGAGTGCTGTGTTAGTTGATAAACTTTCATTGCGTTTTTAATTATATTTCATGTATGTCAGTGGAACTCATCTTATACTTCAAAAGAATGTAAATATAACGAATGTGATAGAAAAAAAAGTGGACGAAATTAGTTTGACGGTAACGTAAAAGAGTTGCTGTTGGATTTCGTGAGACGGGAAGACACGCAGCTATTGAAAATTTTTCGCGGTGCATAACTTTACCGGAAATGCATTTGAAAAACAAATATAAATTCAAGCTTATTAAAACAGTAAAAACCGTCGATATTAAAAAAAAACAAAAAAAAAACGGGAATTTATATATATAAAAAAATATATATATTTTCTCCCATAACCAATTTTCTTTTTAATTCTACACACAATTGAAACACTCAGTGTTTCTTTATAAAATACTTCCTCAACCAAGTAAGTATTGTAGTGCCCATCATTGGATTGATTGGTGTGATGAAAACGAGATTTGCCGACTTTTCGATGTCTTATTGCTGTTTACATTCTTGAGGCTTATCCTAAATGAAATCATTAAAATAAATTACTGCTTTTCTTCCACAGCGCCACTTTATATGAGATACAAATTAATTTGTTATGATGCATGCCGACGACATAAAGACTGGTTTAAAGTTCATCCTGTAACAGGGGATTAGTAGCGCGAACATTGCAGGCGAAATCTATAGATAACATTACTCCGAGTAAAAAGCTATAGTGATAATCTATATATTAACCAACAGTGTGACACTATCTAAATGGTATTTTCTACGTAAAAAGGTGGTTATTCCAAATTGTTTTCGCAAAAATGTTTACGGTTTATTACAATTCATTATAATATAACTTTGTTTGGATGTTGTGACCCGTTACTATATTAACATTAACACAAGGAACAATTTATTCAGTGGTTGCATGAACTATAACCATTCCACATCACAGTTTCCAGACCTTATACGTAATTTCCAGTAACAAAAAGTTTCAAAATATGGTAAAAAGTTTTCTAAAAAAATGCATAGTAAGTACGAAAATGATTCAAAAAGTTAATCAGCGATTCAAAAAAGTTAAATTTTTTAAGCATGAATTTTCAAAGGAATGTTTTCAATATACCACCATAAGCATAAACTAAGGTAATCATGAAAAATGTCAGGGGTCACTCACTGGGGTAAAACGTTGCTTTTATATACATGTGTTCAATAAGCAAAAATACCAGATTTTGCACTTTCTAATATATGTTTCAATGCGTTTTTATTTCAAGGTTGGTTTATCTTTTCATCTTCAGGCTAATCTACGAATTTGTTTGACCATATCAAAAAAACCAAATCAAAAAAGACACTGTAATACAATCAACTGACTGGGTGGAAAAAATCAAAAATTTAGAACTAGGCTCACTAAAGGAAATTTTTAGGAACATCCAATCGAAAATAACGCTATCGAGTTTCGTTTCACCAACCCAGAATACACTATCACAAACTAGTTAGCAACAAAATTGGAAAAAAAGTTAGATAATCAAATCACCACAGGTTTTCCTGTCTTAAACCAGTATAACTCCATTAAATAAATTACCCATAGATAACTGTCAACCAGTTTTGCTGAATAGATATGAAAAATTGACTGACATGAAAAATCTCGATTTCTTTTCAAAAAACATGGTAATTAGACTATAAGGACTACCTGAAACAAAAGAAAAACTAATCAAAATCTTTTGCTCTAAAGCCCTATATATTAAATTCGATAAAAAATATTCAAAATCTTTCCAAGCATCATCAAAATTCTAACATAATTGAACAGCAACACATTGACGAAAAGTTAAAAACGCCAAATTTTTGGCATAACCCATCCAAATCCCGAAACTTAAAAAATTAAAGCTTAAAGTTTAATTTTCAGGTCAAAAAAAATAAATATTTAAAAGATTTCAAAGCTGGGATCCGGGATACAAGAATTTTTGGCAATGGCCATATTGGTAAAAAATGTCATTTATAATCTTTAAACTTCATGCCGAATTAAAAAAAATCAAATAAAATTAACAGATTTTGAGAAACTTTCAAAGCATATGTTGTTTAGGCCAAACATAATCAAGGTGACATGCAACTCTGGACAATATATCCTTTTGGACAACATTTACATAATTTAATTGTCTAAACATCAGGTCCCGTCAAATTTTATACAGCAAGAAATGTTAATGCGTGAATTCATAAAACTCTGGTGACTAAACTTGGAGTCCAAAGATCAAATTTAAAAATTGCAAGCCTTCAATTAAGGGTACAAAAATCATTCAAAGCATTAATTCCAGAAAGTGATAAGCGGCAAATCTAATACAACAGACCCAAGAAGTAAAAATAAATTTACAGTTTGATTTAACTTCCAGATTTTTTCTAATATTTTAGTAAATTATATCAAAATATTTTTCTAACAAACACATAAATCAATTCAATAAATTAGTTTTACACAAATGTAAAGGATATTCCAGATAAAAAAGCGACTCTTATCTGAGACTTACATTTTGCCCTGCTTTGAAGTCTGGATCAGCATCTTCATCATCATCATCATCATCATCGTCATCATCATCGTCGTCGTCTTCATCCTAAATTTTAATTGCCTTTAAAACGCCTGACACGAGTCTATATTCCCATAGATCTTTAAAATGACTGTCTTGACATTATATTTCCTTAGAATATTAGAATGATGACAGAATTCCCAGGGGCTGGCGTGACAGATATTCTCTTTTCCGTTTTAACACTAACCATGATTTGCGAATTTGAAAATGGACCTTATTCAACAAAAAATGTCCATAATAAGTCCAAAAAATGCCCATAATAAGTCAAACACTGTTTCAGAAAATTGGAAGTGGGTAAAAAATATTTATGAGCAAGCTTTTTCAGCAACAAAAATATTTTTAAATATGGGAATATGCCTAAATCACTCAAACAAATTAAGTATGCTAGTGTTTGAAAAAAAAAAATTGCATTATTAATTGGTAGAGATGGTTGTGGAGGAAGACTTTTTTTTTAAAAGACAGACCAAAATAAACCAAATATCAGAAAGTAAATCTATTTGAAAGGGATCCCTCATCTAATTTTAATTTCCGACACTTGCAATTCGAAGGTGGGTACCCTTGTGTCTTCAACAAATAATGTTTCAAAAATTAAATTTTTATTTCACAATGTGTGACACGCTCGCAATAGCAAAATATTGAAACAAAACCCCTGGGTATTTTAATAAAACAATTATAACAAATTAAAACATTAAATACCTCCTCATCTTCAAGCTATATAAAAAAAAACAAAAAAACATATTAAGCAAGAACATATGAAGTATTTCAAGAAGAATATGAACGTACCTTTTTTTAAAACAAATTTAGTCAGTTAGGAACTAAGAGCCAGAATTATGTAATTGGCACTTAAACTTCAGAAGATTTCATAAAACCAAACGTAGACCAAGTTCAATGAGAAAAACCAACAGGTAGTGATTAATGTGCGTCATGAAAATTCTTTAATGAAAATCTAAGCCAACTAAACCCAAACGAAAAAAGGTTGATCAAAATTTCAATAATAGCCTCAAGTTAAAGCCAGATTTAACCACTTAGTTGGTTGTCGTCAAACAGGACAGAAAAATCCTATCTGTTCGAATTTTTATTTATTAAGTGTTTGCATTTAAAATAAATGAAATATTTTCAGATGGGATACATAAATTCACTTGTATCATAAAAAATGATTTCCATGAACATATGCCAATATGACAGAAATTGAATAGGGGTCACCCACAGGCTCCGTCTGTGAATGATTATCATTGGACCAAGCTGGTTTATTGTTGGGATGTCCTTGCTGGCAACAAACCACAAAGAAAAACCAAAAAACTCTTCAGCGCAATGTTTCTGAGAAAAAATATAGCATGGTAAAAACAATCGGGAGTAAGAACATATTTGTAAGTAGTTTAGCAAATAGATATATTAATGAACATACTTGATAATATAAAGCAATCTCTATAATTGGTCATAGCTAAATTTAATAAAGTGATACATGGCAATGAAATCTATCTTGCTTCAAATGAAATATTTTAGGACCCCTAAAAATATCCTTTAAAATGATATAAAATAATAAAAAGAATTAAACAAAAATCAGATTTTTTTTTTGATTTGTATACTGATATATATTGTACATTTGATATACAAAATTAACAAATCATACAAAAAATCGAAAAAATTTAACTGGTTAAGATATTCTTTATCACGTGTAATTAAAGCTTATACATTGATAAAAGCGTACCATTATCAATTAAATTTTGCAATTTTTTCCTATTACGTCGATGGAAAAATAGACAGACATGAGTGAATTCATAGGACATCGATCTGCTTTGTTCTAGTTTTATCAAAACTTTGCACATATGACCAAACGATCTTCTATGGTCATGCAACTTCATAAAAAAATGCCATATTCAACTTACCAAAAGATACTTCAAACAAACGAAAAAATACGTTATTTTAATCTAAATTTAAATATTTTTGGAACCTGAAGAGTTTTATAAAAGTTTTTGAATTAAAAAAAGGGTGGTGGTAACATCTCTTCATCTTTTTAACAAATGCATCTTACTTTGCACCTTATCTATCAAATTGTATCAACACCTGAATTGTGTCTTTCCAACTGGATTAAAATCAGCATATATTGTTCAGTTTTTTTTAAAAAAAAAATTGCGTTTGTTATAAATAATAACAAAACTCTATCCAAAGTATATGGAAAAATATAATTTAAGCAGGTTTATACGTTTTTTGATGATAAATTTTCAGATTTATTTTGTGGTTTTATGAATTGTTTTTAAATGCAACATGTTCTGTATCGACTTTTTCAGATATGGCAAAATTGTCTAGATAAATAGGACGTTGTTGGGTCACACCTTCCTCTGGTTAAATTACATGCTTACGGTTTCTCATTTGAAAGCCTTCCCCCTTTGAATAGTTTTCTGACAGGAAGGAATCAAAGAGTTAAAATTTCATTGGTCTTTAGTAAATGGATAAAAGTCATGTCACAAATACCAAAAGAATCAATCTTAGGGCCTCTTTTGTTTAATATATTTATTAATGACATGTTTTTCTTTTTTGAAAAATATATCTGTAATTTTGCTGATGACATTACTATTTATGCATGCAAAAACTCTTTTAAAAGTGTCTTTGTAATTAATTAAACAAATTCCGGTTAATATTTTTAGGAAAAAATATGCTTAATGGTTTTTCAATTTTTTGGACACCAAGAAATTTCAGCTTCTGAGGAAGTAGGAAGTAGAATTATTAGTAGTCATTACAGAATTTAGTTTGAGTTTTTCAGATCATATAAAAAGAGTTTGCTACTACAAGTGTTAGCTCATGAGCTAGACCATGAAATTTTGAGGTTTCGATCACTTCAAAAGAAAAAGTTAAACATGGTTTTTTGTTACCTTTATGGTGTCTACTTTTTGGAAAGTTATGATAACCTGGCCATATATGTAGCTTTTGTACCAAATTAGGGGGGCAAAATGAGATCATATAACTGCATAAGTCAGAATTTATAAGGGCTTCATAGAAAAAAAAAATTGAATGAACTTTTAAATGACTTCTTTAATATTAGTTCATTACTAACAAAACTTTTCAAAATTATTAATGGTATAAAAAAAAAAAAAATAAATAATGGGAAAAAATTGCAAAATTTTCTCTCGAAACAATATACTTATCAAACAGATCACAACGGAATTATGTTTCAATAACACTCTGTATAGCAAATTTTACAAATCTTTACAACAAGGCACATAAAAAAGCTAAAGAAAAATTTCAGCGGGTAAAATATACCCAAAACGACTTAATTTTTCTTTAAAAATGTAGCAAACTGATATAAATGACACTATAATCCATATTCAAATGAAATCTATCAACCCTAGTGTGAATCACACCCTAAAAACGTTCATATAAGTCGTAAATAAGTTTTCCGGGTGTAAATTCAGTTAAATGGTATAGCCGTATTGTCTTTTATAGTCAATATCTGAAGTTCTCCTAATATGTCAATGCAAAATCATACATTACACTGAATTTAAATTGCGAAAGAATTTCCAGAAAACATTGCTTATTCCCATCGGAATAATTCAGTAAAAGTTTTTTCTAGCATCTATACATTTTCAAGCGGTCACAAAATAACAGACAAGTGTTAGTTGTATAAAAAACAGAGAAAAGGTTTTATTAATCTTCGTCATCAGGCGATAAAAAGTCTGATACATTGTCATTAATGTAACTTTCATTAAAACACAGTTTTCACATTTTTACTTCACACGAGCATCTGTACACGGCAAACCATTATAAACGCATAAACATGTATCATTAACATATTTTCTCAGACACGTACAGAACATCAATTGGAGGACTTCATCAGGGGCTGGCAATACATTATTCCATCTGATGCAAATTTAATAATCATCATCCAGCTCTCATCAGTTTCCAATAGATGTCAGTATTACCAGCTGAGCAATAACACAGTTTCTCCAAATATATGATTAGTAGGCTTCTCTTATTGAATGGAGCTGCACGCTGTCAAAGCAAGGCAGGTTGGACTTCGCCTCAAGCTTTCCCAGCCTTGAGTTCCTGGTAAACTATTCATTCGCACTTGTACTAAGTTTCCAGTAAAATGTGACAAATCTAAGCCATTAGGTTTAAATCACACACTAGTTTCTCTATGTTAAAATGCAATAAATGGCGATGTGATAAATGGTAAGAAGGAATATTAGGTAAATAACATTACAAAGTTCCAACTATACGAATCTAGAATTTTGCAAAGTTTTAAGAGCTGTTTAAACTGAATCGCTAACATGGGAGTTACATAAACTTACCCATTTTCTTCAATGTTGTTCGGAAGTTTTTTCATTGTGAATGTACCCCTATGTACTTTCGATGATACTTGATATAAGATATAATACTTGATATAAAGCATAACATTTTCAGGTGAGGACGACGTTATTCTCAAAACAGCTTCATGCAGACGAATAGTTACAACTTTTAACAAAACTTCCCAGAAATCAATCAATTCAAATTCAACCAGATCGTCACTTGCATCTGTACAAAGTTATAAGCAATTTCCATTCAGATTTAGATTTTGACTTTATGAGGCTATGAACCCATTCCTCGTCATCTTTCAAACTCACTACAAAAGTTATACTGTTTTAATTCTAAAAAAGGTATGTATCAAGATGTGAAAGTAAAATAGCGAAGAAAGAAACATTTTGTGCAGAAATACTATACCAGTCTTAATTCAATATCAACACCAAATGCATTCAGCAATACAACCAAAACAAGTACAAAGAATATTCCATTAGAATATTACTGTTTGATTCTTTTTTTAAATTTTTTCAAAACTTGTATCTTTACGTTATATAACTTTTCCTATAAATCCGTTGCATAATGCTAAAATTAGGCCATTTCAGTCCAATTTGATCCCCTTAAAGTAAAATACAGCCTGTATGTTTGTAGAGTGGTTTGATTCTTCCCTACATAAAACTACTTATAAAAATTTGATTTTTGTGCAATTTAAAAACTCCACATTCTGTAGAACTCCATATTTTTTTACCCCCTGGAATACGAAATTGAACTTTTCCTGTATCGTATTATGAAGATTTTAAGGCATTGCTATACAAGGTACTATTGAGAACATGATTCCATCGTGATTTGTTTGAAAAATACATTATTTTCGTAAGAAAAAAACGCCAAAAATCATTAAATTCTGCAATTAATTCCACCATTTACCCCTGAAAAAACGTTCAATTTCTTTTTTAATTTTCTTAAATTCAACCTACCAATAATAACTTTGCCAAGTTTTAGCAGTAATGGACTAACATTAAAGAAGTTATAGCCACTCAAAGTCAAAACAAAAAATTTTTTTTTTATATGAAACTTATAAATTTCACCTTTTGCAGTTACATGACCTCACTTTGACACCCTAGTTTTGTACAAGCTACCAATTTGGTCTGGTTATCATACCTTTCCAAAAACTAGACACCCTTAAAATAACAAAAAAACTTATGTTTCGGTTTTTGCTTTAGAGGTGAGCCAAAAATTCATTTCCGCTCATGAAATATATCAAAATTTGCACCCTTCTCAGAACTAGATATTAAGCATCTCTCAGGCCAAACATAAATTAATGCCTACATAATTAATGACTTATTTTTTCTGTCCAGTAATTTGGAAGGTAGTAAGACTAGCATGGATCTTATAAGCATTACCCAAAAACGTGCATTGCATGCTATCTATAATGACACATCTTCAAATCTTATCCGATTTATTAATGTTAGAGTGTTAAGTAAGCCGCAGCATCTATAACACCTACAACTTTTAATGATTGATATTACTGTGAAACAGGTAAATCCAAAATTTCAGCTTGTACTGTAACGTATGACACAAATTCACTTCATTTTAAAAGTTTTCCTTGTTTGGAATAATCTTCCTGATGAGATTAAAAAAAAATAATAAAATAATAATAATAAAAAAAACAGTAAAAGTTTTGAATTTTAAAAGGAAAATTAAAGTTTGGAGTGGATATTTGTGTACCTGTGCTTGCAGCAAATAGATTTCCTTTATTTTTTTTTAAATATTCTTTGATAAATCTATTTTTAAAATTTGTTAGTCTGCACATTAGTCAGCAGCGATAGCTGTTTTTGTTTATTGTACTATGTTAATTCTAACGTTAAATATAATATCTCATTGAATCAAGGTAAAAAACAATCAGATTTCAAAAAAATTTTATAAAAACATTACTTTATGACTTAAATGACCATATTTGGCCAAACTGGGACTTGGTACAAAAAAAAAAAAATAAATAAAAAAAACTCAAACAGTCAATTTTCCACCATTTTGTCCAAAAATTTCAGAAAAAACTCAATGTAAAATGAGCTATGGAGGGACACTAGTGGCTTCAGAGGACTTTGTTGGTTTTACCAGGAGTCAAGTTCATCTCATTTTGATGAAAATTTGTTGCGAAATATATGGATATGATAAATTGTGGAGCTGAAACTTAGCACCTAGTTTACCTGGAAATTTAAACTCAATCTCCAGAACTGTTAGCAAAACAGTCTTTATTATCATTTCTTATAGCTCGACAGGTGAGAGTACTTTTAGATCCAATTTCCTATATCAATTAAACTTACATCGCTGTCATCATCATCATCAATAGCTTCTCCCGTGAAGTATAACACACCCTAAAAAAAAAAATAAATAAAATAAGAACGTGCGAACGTACAACAAATTCTTTCTGTCAAACGCTGGTTTTCTCTGACATTGTGCATAAATATTTTTAAAGCAATGATTTTAATTTTTTGCTTGTTAAACAATGTCAACATTTGTTCTGTAAGACGTTAAATCTGCTATTTATATCGTAATTCTTGCTGTGCAGTTTACCGAATCCAAATATAAGACCACCCACATTCTGTATTATACGCAAACAAATATGGTCAATCATGTCATGTTAAAGTCTTCACGGTTATCATAACTCACGGGAACGACCTTGTTATTAGTATTAAAGTAAATTCAGTCCAAAATTAACTCTATTAATTTCCAACCTCTTTTGGAGAATACTGACG
>JAUZNK010092358.1:0-12411 GCA_035046665.1 Euphysa ruthae | reverse complement strand
AACCAAAAAAAGGCTTGCCCTGAAAAAACAGTTTTAGGTAGGATTTAAGCAGTGATTAAAAAAAAATCAAAACAATCGTATCATTGACTACTTTTTCGAAGACTTTTCATTTATTGATATTATCAAAAAAAAGATACCTTTTTTAATATCATGGAACTAAAAAAGAAAGTATTCCAAAAAATTTTCTTTTAAGCAAATGAAATATCAAAAACTATTTTTTTGCGAATTTTTTTTCATTATCAGGGCCAGCGGAGTGACTTTCAAAGTGGAGGGGCTATATAATCAAACAAATTGAGTTTCTCAACAGAGAGTCTATTAGAGAAAAAATTAAACATTTTTGCAAAAAAGTTAGGCTAGGGGGTGGGGTATCTCTCCAGGATTTACAGTAGATCATGTGGCATGTACAGCTATCTGGTCGTCTCTGTAATGGCGTTGACAAATAAATAAATTTAATTTCTCGATTCGATTTTTGAGAGCAGCATCGATGACACGATCTCGTGTGATTACGTGAATAAGTTTATCTCTCCAGGATTTTTCAAATTCGCTATTACCAGATGGTATCTTAAATATTCCAATTCCATCATATTTGGGCCTTCGAGAAACAGGACAATTTAATATTGAACAGTTTTTTCCAGGCATAATGCAAATTTTATAACAAAAAACGACTGAAGGACCCCAATGTTTACATTTCCGTGCATCTTCGCGACTGGCACTAGTTTCGTTTTCGCGTACAAAGACATAAAACAATGCATCTATTGTTCTCGCGCCCAAGTAGCCAGACTATTTAATTTGTATGACTATGCATTTATCAATAATACTTTGTGTGTTTTCCTCACAGCGAAAAGTTAACATAGAAAAATTCACAGATTTTTCTACAGAAGTATACATATTTTTAATTGTGAGCTTCCCACGTATAACGCACAAAGAAAAACCAGGTCCTTGGATCACTATTACTCCAGCCATCAAAAATATCTAGGACATTCCTGGGAGTTGATACAATTAAATGCAGGATGTGGTCTTAGTAATTTAGATGAAGCTGGTCTTGAAAGATGTAACAAAATTCTCCGCAACATTCTTACAAATTTTTCAAGAAAAAATTCGCTAAAGGTCAATTGCACTGATATACTAAATCAAATGTGGTTTGGATCTGATCCATCAATAAATACAGAAAGATTGGAAGCTTGTCCATTCTGTAAACACACTGAAGTCTGTCGGCAATCTAAGAGATACTGCCAGTCAGCAAATTTTATTTAGTTTGTTGTATCAGAGGATGATGCTGTTTGAAATGTTGACAACTATCTTATAGTGATTGTGTTGTATTATACTTATTTCTTGTAACATATTTCATATTCTACTGGATAATTCCATTTTAATTTAGAATAACATTATTTTTCACAAAATTTGTTAAATATTTTGCCTAAAATTTTGATAAATTTGATACCAGACCCCAAAATTTTTGAAACTATTTATTATCAACATGTTTGTGCTGTCAATAAGCTTACAGCAATAACTCTTATATCGCGTTTATTTCTAAAATTCAACCAACAATCCATTTTCGTTCCAATATACCCAAATAAAGAGATTAGGTGCCAGACCCCAAAAATTAACAAATTTTAAATTATTCTTTATCAACATGTTTGTTCTTACGCTAGTTATAGAACTCAAAAGAAAATATATTTATGCTATTGATGAGAATGAAAATAGAATATTTTCTATTCACAAAATTTTTATGAAAAAAATTAAAAACGGTGTAACCTTAGGAAAAAAGATTCTCACTTGAGAAACACATAGGCTTCAAAAGTCTGATTCCTCTAGACATCCAGACTTAAAAATATGCTAAACCATACCATATTTAATTTGACAATCTGTTGTACAAAACTTGCTACCACTTTTTGTTAACAAACATATTCCTTATCCATACAGTCCAAGTTTAACAAAGCCTACATTTTTATAATGCGTATTTCATAGAAAAACAAGATCTTAAGAGATGAATGGAATTCCGAAATTATTTTGACAATTTAAAACAATATTTTTTTAAATAAAATGTTCTTCTTGGAAAAACTTTTACGGAAGCGAGATATATAAATATAGGATTTATTCTTACAGCATATAGGATACCTTATTATATTACAACAAAATATTACTCACTTTGAGCACATTTTTTATCATAGAATTATATGCTGAGCTTTCAACTATAAATTAAACCACGCATCTAACCCTTCATAATAAGGTTAAAAAATTTTATTTCTTTGAGGTAGAAAATTTATCAATTAATCAGGACCATTACGTAAAAATTTAAAAAAACAACAGTTGTTCAGGAATAAACATAACTACATATACCTAACCATTTGAGATTTACTAGTTCAGAGAGTCCCTCTATCCTTTCAATAATATTATTATCAAGTTGTAGCTTCACCAAGCTTGTAAATTCCCACAAGTTATCAATCTTTAGAATGTCTAAATCAAAACAAATACGTTGTAATAAGAGCTTACTTAATAGAAGTAAGTGCTACTTAAAAATTTCATCTGATATAAAAGAGTTTGAAAAACTTTCAACAGACTCTTTCTTTTTAATCTTCACTTGTTCTCAATTTTTGGTTATTTCAAGGTTATAAAACAATTATACATAAACATCTTTCCTATATCAGTCAAAACGTCATATTAGACCATACTAAAAATATATTACGCTTCCGGTGTAGCACATTACTGTATATTAATTTCACCTGGGAGACCACATATTTTTTTTTATTCCATAATATTGTCACCCTGTAGATTTACTTTGGAATTATAAGAATACGAACAGAGTTTACCACACAACTCGTATCTCTAAAGGAGGATTTATCTTGTTTTTATTTTTAAAATATTAAGTATCGATCTTTTTTTCTCAAGAACAGAAATTTGTACAAAAACAATATATTTAGCACAGCGGCTGTGTAAATCGGAAACAAACATATTTTTAGAATGGCCTTATTGAGGGAATTAGTCAAAATTTTAATATAACTTTACATCAGAAAAACTATAAAAGCAAAAAAAAGTAATTGCAACTAACTTTTAAAATCCAAGCTCAGCTCTTTTACATCTCTAAAATCAATTCCTTCTATCTTTGCAACCTTTCCGGCTTCCCCTTTTGGACCCTGATCTTCCACACATTTTTTTAGCATCATTTCATCAATCACAACAGGGTCAATGGAGTTGAACATCCTACTCTTGTTAAAATATGCTGTATTGAAAATATAGCTCTTTAAAATTATCTTATTGGTAAAGGAAATTTTATTACCATAATGATGCACTATGATGCATGGCTTTACTTAGAAAAAAACACCAAATGCATTATGGATAATGTTTTTTACACTATCGAGAATACTCCTGCTAGTTAGATACATAGCAAACTATAAGAATATATTGAAGTGAAGGCAGAATAACTTTTCACCACTTTATTACTTATAAACCAATAATCTTTTGTATGATTTCATTTCAAATCCTTGCAATATAGAAAAATTTTAGTGGTATAAATACAAATAGAACTCCAAGAATAAGATATCCCTGTACTAGGGTTGATATGGAAAACTATGCCAGTTTTAACTCTAAAAAATCTTTACAATTTAAATTCCAAACTTAATTTCAACCATAGCCATGTCAATTGAGGTGAAAATTATTTATCATTCGTTTATTGCAAAAGCAGCTGGAGCTCATTTGGCAGTAACGCGAAAAATTCTCTATAGTAAGGAAGTTTTATATATACAGCAAGAAAATTTGGGCCGATTTTTGAGGCAAAAATTGAGGCCAAATTTGTGCCTATTTCGTTAATATTTTGTCTCCCTTCCTATTTCTTTAATAATATTTGAACAGTATAGAGAATAATTCAATCAAGACAATATATATGATATATTTGTTGTTAGTTATCAAATCAAAACCAATTCAAAACTAATTTCAATCCTGCCCTAAGGAGAATTTTATTTAAACGTTAAACAAAAGATTCATAAACATTCCATTCAAATGAACTTAAACATCTTTTGTTTTAATATTTAATTTTGTATTTTTAAACATAACTGTTTTATGAACAGTAAGTTAAATTGAAATTCATTTTAAATTGAAATATATTTTTATTAAAAACAACATTTTTTTATTTCACTATATGTATACGATATACCAAAAATTCATTTTATTTTTACTATTCTTCCAATAGATCAAACACAAATCAAAAGTAATTTCAATACTGATGCCAGAAAATTAATTTCCATTTAGCTACAGCTTTATTGTATATTAATCACTGTTAGTGTAAGAAAATTTGTTGTTTGTTGAATTCTGCTGCAGTTTTTGTCTATGATCAGTTGCCATATATCATTTTTAACTTTGGCTTGCCAACAAGCTTGCCATGCTTTCACAAACCTTTATAAATTGATTATAACATAGAAAATAAATAATAAATAGAAAAAAAACCAGCTTCGCATTGTCAATCATTTCAATCAGCCTTAAACTGGAACATTTCAGCTCTATAGTGTTAAATCAACATCATCAGCACAAAATACGCAAAATATAAATACAGATAATCTAAATCATTTCGGAAACCTGTAGTGAAGCATTGTGCAAATATTTAGATCATAGCTTTTTTTTGATTTTTATTGAAACAAATACAGAATTAATTTTCTAACTGTTCTTGACTTTAAATGAAATAGAAAAATGTTCCAGATTTTCTATGTGCGAGCCTTGATAACATTAGTAATAGGAGTACATTTGATCTATAAAAAAAAAACCAAAATTCAGGTAAAACATCTAGCTACAGTTGATCATTAAAAGAATTGGAAAAACATCATAGGATAGCTACATGATGAAACATTTCACTTCGCTTGTGGTTTTCCTAATGACAGCATACAGAATTTCAAAAGAATAAAGCAGGTTCCTACAAAAAACTGAAATGACATCTTGATCAATGAACACAAGAGAATTTACATTCCTCCGCCAGTGATTCTAAAAACCCAAAAACGATAACAGGGACTAACCTAGAAAATCAATTTAAGTGATGGCAGTTTAGAATGATTCAATAGATTTGATTAAAGTTCAGCTAGATATCTGGGGCGTATTGTAAGCTTCTAAGTCATTTCTTTTAAAACAGCTTAAAATTGATCTTTCCATTTTTGTGCAAATAATTTCTTGAAACATAAAAAAACACAACTATTTAAAATTGATTTTTATTCTTACTTATTTATTTTTTTATGCTTGTTTATTTTGCTTCCACAAAAGGGTTAAGATTTGACATAATATCATCATAAGCAGCAAGGCAATAACTGGAATCCTATTACAATTTTTAACCAAAAATTTTTTTTTTCGCATGTTCTAAATTCTTTAAATATCATAACTGAATTAGAATGAAATGGTTTTTAAACTATAATTTATTTTAATCGCAATTTTAGCAGAAAAACCCACAAAAAAAAATAAGGTGCGCGATCGAGTTGTATTTTTTTTTATGTAAAGCTTTTTATTGTAAGTACCTTTATTCATTTAAGATTGATTTTTTTTCCATTTTCCTTAAATATATAATTAATTTTATATTTAAATTATTTCTTCATGTTACTAAATATAATTACATGCTCCATTCAAAAATGATTTTTAGACTCTGCATTGATTAAGAGTATTAATAAATCAAGATAAGGTCTTGGGTTATTTAACACCATTGTGGTTGCTAAACACCCTCGACTCCAATGCTTGGGTTTCATTAGTTTAATTACACCTTTTAATCCTCAACAATCAGCACCTTCAAAAATATTTTTTTTGGGGTAAATAGATATTTGGCTGAAACAATTTGGGAAACTAAGAGCTTTTCTCAGCAGAGCATTTTGTCACGAACATCATGAATTTTAACTTAGACTCAGAGTATGTGATGCAATGACTAAATCAGTCTTTTTGCAGCTTTTTTTGAAAAAATTATTTGAAGAACATGAACATAACATGAAGCACTGAGTAAAAAGGAGAGTAAAAATTTTTTGGCTTTGAATTTAGGACTCAGTGATCGCAGCAAAAAAAGGCCAATATTAATGTCAGTGTCGAAAGATAGAGACCAAAAATCAGAATGAATGAAGTTATATCATTTTAGTGCTACTAAAACAAACAAATTATATTATTTGTATCTGATAAAGTTTGTATTTAATAGAGATATGGTTATTTATGGTTTCTTTTAAAATTTGCTTCATTGCCTTAGTTTTTGCTTTTTTCTATAAAAAAAAAACATGGATTTATAGCTATACTACAAAATCATGTTGTTTATGATGATTTCATGTTTTGTTGCAAATTTTAGTTGATTTTCATTAAAAATATTTGGGTGGGGAATAAAATGTAAAAACCTCTAAAACAGGAGAAATATGTAAGTGGAGGTATAATACATTAGACAGAGATTTAATTAAATCATGTTTATTTTTAGACGTGTCACATTCATATGGTGTGATTGGACACTATGCTTGCATGGGATATTGCGTTTCTTCAACCATGGTTAAAGAAATCAGGATCAATTGAGAGAGGCCAAATGTTAGGATACCATTGCTGCCACACTTAACAGTCTAGAAAACCCTACGTTTAACGATTTACAACAAAGGTCGGTGATTGATCGACATACAGTATTGGCTAAAAGACACAAAAAGAAAATTTCTGACAAAAAAACAATCTCAGGGATTTCACCTGATCACACTGACCTTGACAATCTTCGAGATGATATAATTGAACAGTTTGAAGATGCGGAGAAGTTGAAGAAAGAAGGGCAAAAAGCAAGACGCTGTCGAGTAGACAAAGAGAAAGAGAAAATAGATGATGGAGACGTGAAAAGGGAGGGTGTCAGTGAAGATTTGAGGAGAGCACAGAAAAGTTCTAGTGGAGATGCAACAATTGCATTCCTTAAGGAAAAACCTGAAATGGAATTCAGTCTCAGAGAACGCAAGCTAAAGCTTAAGGAAGAAGAGCTCCAACTGAAAGGTCGTCAGAGTGGTGCACAATTTGAAATGATGCAGCAACCAAATATTGCTATGATAGAACTAATTAAACGTTTCTCAAAATAAGGCTGGTACTGTATATTTATTTTTCGTATTTAATAGATGAAAAAATACACATTATTTTCCAATTTTAATTTCTTCACTAAGAAAGTATTTGTCCAATGGTAACGATGCTAAGTCAAAATATTTTGCTGTAATTGAGCTATGCTATAAAGGCAGTTTCTAGTGTTTTGCGTAAGTACACACTCTATAAAAATTTTCCCAACAGTACTAAATTCTAGTTTCAGACCTTTTTAAACATCAACAAACTTAAAAGAAGTTAATATGTCCCCAAATACCCATTCAACTGATACACAAACTACACTCATTGATTTGTTAAAGTCTGCTAGGGTGGGGGCTTGGCTTGGTGCATAAGGTACTTATAAGTGAGGGCATAAGGGGTAGGCTGGATCACCACAAATATATAGTATATATGTTTTCATTTGGTCCATGCAAATGTATTTGTAAGTTCTGAAGTAAATCTCCTTCCTTCAACAGGCCCAAACAGGTTAGCTACCATTCGGTTTAGAATGGTAGCTAACATGTAACAGTAGTCAAGAGCAGCACCTTTACTGTGTATAGAATCTGCAAATGCTTCTAAGTTGTTTGGAGAAAACCAAGGCTGGTTCATTGTGGTGAGTAAATGCCCCCATATTTCATGTAAAAACCTCACTAGATAGTTACTTATTAGACATAGTTCAGGTACGGGCCTTGCGAACACCAAAGTACCGTTTATGGTAATTGCAAATTGTTAGCTAAAACCTGTCATATTTCTCGAATCTAAATTCACAGTGACATTCATCTAAAGCCATTGTATCTCAGTTGAATTTCGGATAAGCCCAATTGTAAGCTTGTGAGCTGTTAGTTTTGCATAATAAAATTAACTCCTTAATTATTTGATCTGCATGAGAGAAGAATTTCCTGCACTTTAAAAAAAAATAAAAACTTGCATATTTTTAAATACATGTATTAGTACATACGTGAATATATCTAGTACTTCTTGTGACGTCTTTAAAAACACTGATTCCCTTACCTACCAATCAAATTCATGGGAAACAAAACAGATTCTCAGAATTAATTAACTTTTTAATAATTTATATAACATCTAATCCTCCCATTTTATGAACAAACTTTGCCAGAAATTATTTTTTTTTAAAAAAACGATTAATAGTTTAATGGTGTAATTGACCCAAGAAGACAAACTATTTGTATTTGCTCAATAGTTTTAGTTATTTTAATTGCTTTTCTTAAAATAGTGTCAACAAAGAAAATAATAATATATTATTATACTGAAAGGATTAATTAAAAAAAAAAAAAAAAAAAAATTATGCAAAAAAAGCAATTATATATATAAAATTGAAAAATGTGGTTGTTAATTCCCAAATATAACATCTTAATGCAAAAATATCTACAACGTCAACAAAAACGTTATTTGCAAAACGTGATTGAGGTTGTGGTTGAAGATATGGATCTTAAACTCATCATTATAAATACTAATACTAGGATAAAATAAAATAGTATGAAACAATATGTACCAGTGATAGAAATATATTCTATTTGACACTTGAGATGTGATCTAACTTAAAAATCTAAGAAACCTTTTTTAACAAAATAAAAAATTGTTTTTAACACCTTGAAATCTGTTTAAATAACTGAAAAAAGCATATGACAGCTAAACACATAAATAAAGTCATCTATGTTTGTTTCTGATTGTGTGCCAAGCTACTAATCCCAGCATCTTTATTTTAGAAATTATCCACCCAGATAGTTATAGTACACTACTTGACCAGTATTACAGTTGTATTAATAAAGTCTTTCTAGTTCTGAAATAAAAAAAATATATATATAAATATTTCTTATCTTCAGCTGCTAGAATTCTTTCCATTAAAATTTGTTTGGAAAAAGAGAAGAATAATTTTCTCATCAAATAACATGTGAAAAGGTCCATCTGAGATCAGTAAAAAACAAATTTTAATGGTGAACTAATTTATAAAACATTAATTATATAATAACTTCATTATTATCACATATAATACCTAAATAATAATGAATGCTATGAAAGAAAACAGGCACTTTCAAACATGCCAGAATCTCCCTTAATGATAACCAACAATTTTATAAGAAAAATCAAAAAACGAATGGGAATTTCTAGCCCCATATTCAACGAAGAAATGTCTGTAAGAATCAGACAAGAATATAACTTTTATGATAGTACAAACTGGCAATGATGGTACTGAAAAAAACTTGTTTCTTATAAAAATGATAAATTTATTAATTTCTTAGAGATTACTAGTGGTGTACCATAACTGCACTTAAATCCTATTGTTAATGTCTATTTGATTTGACAATCTCCACAAGTCTATGATTGTTTAAGATGCTTCCTAAAGGCATCGGCTTGCCTTTATAGTAATAAATTTATACTTGTAACAAAACTATATGTAAAAAATTATCAGGATGACTAATGTGCTCGCTCATCCACTGCAAGGGGGTTTGGAGCATTGGAGTGACTCCTTGTACTAAAACTTTCCATTTTTTAGAATATTCATTTAAATTTAATTCATCCAAAACATACGGAAAATGTAATTGAAAAAATTTTCCAAACGTATTCAATTCGCCTTTTTCAGAAATTGATTTATATGATTTCATTTGTACTGGTTTCTCGCTCTGGTAAATTCTCATTGGAATACATCGAAATGGTTCACTATTTATTCTCTCCATTAAGCGTTTATTAATTGACCAAAACTGATCAAAACGGTCATTGGAAATTCCCATCCATAATTGCTTGTGATCGTTTCGCTTCATAGCATTCATTACAGTGCTCCGGTGCTTCAATGCATCAGCTTCTTTAACAGCAGACATGAAATGAGCCTCAACAGCTTCTCTACCAGTACACCTTAAAATCTCAGTTTCAGGGAATTTTTTGAAATGAAGCGTAACTGACCAAGGCAACTGATGTTCTGCATACAAGTCATATAAAACCCCAATTGGATAATGCCACTTCAATGGTTGGCCATTAAACTCCAGCCACATTTGATCAATATCTTCCTGGTTACTGGCTTTTTGAAAATGTCGAAATACTTTGTCTGTAACTAATGGTAAATAACTCATCCTTGGAATTAGAAGATAACAGGGTTCAGGCTGGTCAACGGTTGTTATTTCATCAGGACTGAGATTGAAACAAACAGGTAACCTTCCCTACCAAACTTCTCTTAAAACTTCTTTATCATCAGCCATTATAAATATATATCTAAATTATTCAATAAACACATCAAAACTGATTCTCATAATTCTGTGCCTTTTTGTTCTTAAACATTTACAGAAAAATAGAACAAAATTAAACAAGATCTTTAGGTCAACAAAAATCTCACAGGGTTGTATCAGTTTTAATTTCCTTGTGCTTAAACAAATGATCATATCTATAAACATGATCAAGTATACTTAGCCTTTGCTAGTAAATAGTTTTTTTATATTGTATAAAATATGATATTCAAAATAAATTTGATCCATTTTAGATCTGATTCTAAAATAAAGCCAAGCTTACCAAACTTATGACATGATATTAGCAATACAAAATAATTTTGAGCAATGTTTTATCAGACTTTTTTTAAATGATTTAGAAGTAATAACCAAAGTTTTTTGTTTTATATTTTTTTTTTAATGGAATCCAGGATCCAAAGAAGTACTAGTGACTAATGGATACCTGAATCAAAAGAGGTACTATAGTGACTGATGGAACCCTGGACCAAAAGAAGTATTAGTGACTCATGGAACCCTGACTCAAAAGAATCTGATTAATGGAACCCTGGATCAAAAGAAGTGACAATAACTAATTGATAAAAGAAGTACTAGTGACTAATGGAACCCTGGATCAAAAAATTGCAACTGACAAATGATCCTTACAAATCACTGGGTTTCGAGAAGCCATGATAGCTGCTTAATTCTGCTTCAAAACAAAACTTCTAACTTAAACTGGAAAATATCAACATATAAGTATCGATATTTCTCTTATTCAAATTCATCTTACCTCCTAAACTTTACTTTTACTTGTTTAAGGAAAAACAGCAGCTCTTAAAAAAAATTAGTTCTGCAAAAACCATGCTATTAGGTTATGTTATAGCTACAATGATTTAATTTTTCTGTAAATTCTGATAAAACAAGTACTGTAGGAAAGCATTCAATAACAACATAACAGTAGGAGTTGAATGTAGCAAATCAAGCTCTTCCACACCCCTCTCTACTCAGATAAGAGAAACAAAATTAGTTTATAAATGTATAATCAAAGACGAAGAGAAGAGAATAAAACACTACTTCTGTCAACTACTTCTATATGCAGTTAACTCTTGTTTAACTGCTTACTTACTTGTACCTGGATAGCAAATACACCAGCTTGAAGCTGTTTGTTGGCCCCACGTTAAAAAAAAAAAAGAAATATTGGAAATAGGTTGATATTAATTTTAATGTTAGGAATATATTTTACACATAAATTTTTTCTAACTTTTTTGAGCGGCTGATAGCAAACTAAGTATGCACTTCACAGAGGATAAGACTTCACAGAGGATAAGACTTCACTTCACAGAGGATAAATGCATTCTTTTTTCATTAAAAATGAAAGATAAAGAAAAACAGGTTTTTTCATTTTTTGTCTTTATAAAACCCTCTACCAAGACCATTAGAAGATAATCATTATAAACAGCTTGAAATGTCTCAAAGAAAATAAAGTAAAAATGGAAAGGTTTATGATGTACAAACAAAAATAATGTTTTGATTGAAAAAAAAAGGCTAATTGGTTATACATATCAGAACTGTCAGTGAAAATGAGGAAGCAAAGAGTAATATAATAATATAATTCTTGTTTTATGTAAAATTTTATGTGCTTATATGATAGATTAAAAAAACAAGAACAACAACAACATTGTTTTTAATGATAAACAAAGACTTTTGTTGAATATTCAGGGATCGCTACTTATTTGCACACAATCACAATTTCACACAAAAAAATTTTTATTTGTTTTTTTTTTCTGTTTATTTTATTCTCATATAATTTATCTAGTTTTACAACACATATGCACAAAAACAACCAGAAAATGCAGTTTTCTCGGTTGTGAATGTATTACAAAATATAGCTATGATTGATATACTAAAAAAAAAACAAACCTATTAAGTTGCAATCTAAGCAGATATTTAGAATAATAAATATAAATAAGGAAATTGAAAAAACAGAAGAAAGAAAAACAAACAAATAAATTTTGATTTAGAACATAAAAAGTTATTGAGTAAGAAAACAGGTTTCAATCTTAGGCTATTGAGGGGTTTAGGTAGAGTGGGGTATGTTTATATGTATATTATATATAAAAATATAAATATATATAAATAAATATATATTTAAATATATAAA
>JAUZNK010092347.1:0-12411 GCA_035046665.1 Euphysa ruthae | reverse complement strand
AACTTACTTTTGAAGAGTTTAAAACAGCGTTCAAATCACTGCAAAGAAACAAGGCTAACGGTGTGGATAACTCAAATAGCAATATAATCATTGTTGTATACGACGGAATCAAAATCCCTCTTTTCAAGGCTTATAAAGACTCGATGAGCAAAGGAGTGTTTCCTGACTGTCTAAAAATAGCAAAAGTAACCCCGATTTTTAAGTCTGGTGATGCTTAACTCGTAGCTAACTATAGACCTATTTCATTTCTGCCAATATTCTCTAAAATTCTCGAAAGGATTTTATATATTGGAATTTTCTCTTTCTTTAACGAAAAATATTTTCAATTCCGAAAGAATACAAAAATTGAACATGCAGTAATGCAACTTGTAAATGAAATAAATAATGCTTTTGCTAAGAAAGAAATGACACTAGGAGTCTTTATTGATTTATCAAAGGCATTTGACACTGTAGACCATTCTATTTTACTAAAAAAGCTTGAATCATACGGCATCAGGAGAACCACACATCAATGGATTAAAAGTTATCTAGCAAATAGAAAACAATTCATCTGTTATGACAATAACAGTTTTACTGAGTTTTGTTATACTAAATGTGTGGTTCCTTAAGGATCCGTGCTAGGTTCATTGCTCATTTTATCTATGTAAACGATTTACGTACCGCATCTTCTAAATTATAAGCAGTAATGTTTGCTGACGACAAAAATTTCATATCTGAAAAAATTTAAATAATTTATTCACAAAAAATAATGATTTAAATATTATTTCAACCTAGTTTAAGGCGAACAAAGTATCCGTAATCGTCAAAAAAAACAAAGTTTTATTTTTTATCATAGCAAAAATAAAAATATCATCACAAATGCTTTACCGATTTTAAGCTTAGATTATTAAAAGAGCTTAAGGTAACAAAGTTTCTTGATTTATTGATTGACGAAAATCTAAATCGGAAAGCTCAAAATTCAAAAGTATCCTGCGCAATTTCGAACAGCATTGGGATCTTATATGAATCAAGGCCGATTTTGAATTAATCACTACTAAAACAACTTTATTAGGCATTTGTACACAGTTATTTAAATTATGGGAGCATAGCCTGAGTCAGCACTCAAAAATCTAATCTAGATACTCTGTATCGTCATCAAAAACATGCTGTTCGTTTGATCAATTATCAAAACTGATTCACTCACTCAAAATCTCTCTTTAATGAAATGAACATCCTAAATGTATAATAACTTAACATCTTTCAAACTCTTACTTTGATGTTCAAATGTAAACACAACCAAAAATTTTTTTAATTTATATACATTAAAACCACCAAAAAAATATATTCTAAGGCGTCATTTTTAGTAGAATCATCAATTAAAACAAAGTACGAAGAATTTGCCATTGCATTTCGTGGACCTCATCTGTGGAATAACATTGTTCTTATCAACCCCAATCTTTCTCAAATAAAAAACCGTCTCTTTTTACTAAAGTCAATAATTTTTTCTTTTTCTTGTAATTTTAAATTGTTCTTTTAAAATCATTTTTTATATTGGTAAAGATAAAACATAATTCATACAATAGCTTCACAAGCAAAGTCAAGCAGTTTATCGGTTTTCAATGATAAGACCCTAATGGTCTTCTACGAAGCTATAGAAATTATAAGAAATTATACAGTTATGTAAATAAGAACAATTTTTAAAATTTATTTTATTATTTTAGATATATCTTTATAAAAAATTTATGTACGTCTTTATTTTAAATAGCAAATATTTCCCATCAACGGTTTGCCAATGTTTGTCAGCCGCATAGTTGAATATAGCCTGTGAAGACTTAGTTGGTACAATTTCCATCACAATCGATAGCTTTCACTGCGGTAGAATTTGATGTTATAGCATAAAAAGTTTTTTTTTAAATGTAATCAAACAGAATTTTGGACGGCAATTTAGAATGAAGTAACATTCTTGACAGAAACTTTGGGCCGATATTAAGGCAAGCAATCATAATGCCTTGAATTGTTTTTGCCAGCAACATCTGCTTAGTATAAGCTTCATCCTGTAAAATAATGCGAATTCTTTGACTTCAGAAAGTTCATTAAAAACGGATTTTAGATAGTCCCCTTCACTAATATTGCAAATTTTTGATATCATATGAGTTCATGAAGTGATGGACGGCAATGCAAAATCGTTTCTAAGTTTTTTGTCTAACGTCCGAGATGTTGATATTCAAATGCACGTGCATGTATCTCTAGCTAATGTAAATTTGTTCTTACAGGTTTGGGAGCCGTGACTGCAATTTGTTGATTAATTGCTTCTTTCTTATGAGTTTTCTTCATCACTCTTAAGTATCAAATGGTTTCTTCGACTTTATACCATCACCTGATATATTATTTTATTAAGAACTATTATTAGTGGACCAAGGGTCGGTGTAAAATCAGGGCCAGTGGGAAAATATCTGTTAAGGATATATCTGTCACTTTTTTATGCTTTTGCTTCCGCATTTGTGCAATATACCATAGCTTCTTTAAGCAAATTTTCATTCTGCGAACTTCTGAAGATTTAACAAACACTAAGTAAAATAATATTATTTACAAAAATTATTCGTTTATTGATTTTAAACTGAAAATTTTGAAGAATGTTATTTTTGTGGATTGGCCCAAGATTCGATAAAAAGCATTTCACTAAGTTTCGTTGAAATTAATCTCCAAAGAAACTATTAGCCAAAAAAAAAATAGAAAAAAAAATCACCAATCGTTACCATGTTTCGTGTTAAGATCGTAAATAAAAATGAATTCTACTACACGATATTGCTTATAAAGAACATATTGTGAGTTATTTAACGTTGATTCTAATATTTCCTAAGCAGCGGCTATGAAAAATGCGTTCATTCTAAAGTTATAAAACAAGCGATTTATCTTTAATGGCAAACTTGGACTCCCGTGAAAAATATAAGCAGGGTTTTGCAAATAACTTATCGCTCTGCGAGTATTGATAATATGGAATAAAAAAAAAAAGATTTCATTTTTCGCTGATAATAATAGTGATGGATTGAAAGGAGGAAAAATAAGACTGATCACTTCCATGTAGTCCAAGCTTGAGTTCAATTTATGAAATAAATATTTTTTGTGAGTTTTTTGCTAAGCTACCATTGTAATGGCAATTAGTTTGAACATCAAGTGAGTGGTATTTTTGCGCAATTGTTTCTGCTGCATGCTGTTAGTTTCTGGGTAAGTAAAACATTTTTGTAACCATTTGTAGGCTCCGAACAATATCAAACAACATTATCATATTTTACCTAGTGTGAGGCAGATCGTGCTGGCAAACAGATTGACATCAAACAGAAATTTAATGTAAGTTAAAGCCGAAAAAGGAGTAGTTACAGTTAGGTAGTTTACAGTCAAACACTCTATATATTCAAGTTAGATTTGATCAACAAGCATGATACAGCCTAATGAGAATGAAAGAAGCAATTATAACAGAGTTGCTGGATTTCGTTTGATAATGGTTGTTGGTATATTATCAGGATCAGAAGCTTTATCATATTTTAAGCTAGAAATAAAATTCATTCATGATTTCGATGTTATTTGTCGGGGAAACAAATAAACTATGATTGTTTGGATTTTTTAGATACTTTGAAAAGTGAATATGAGAAGAATGTATTTTAGATTGGAGAATTTCCCCAATGGAAGAAAAGCAAGAGTTAGATGCGTTTAAAATTTCAAAAGGATCAGTTCGGGAAAATCACCTTTTATAATACATGATGGTAAGAAAATCGTGATGATTTTAATTGAATGATTATTTTTATTCCTTTCCAGGTTCTTCGAAGATTTTTTTTATATTATTAGAAAAATATTTGGTAAATTTTTTTATTTGCTTTTTCTAATTAGCGTGACAAAAGCTGTTTTCTTCCTTTATCTTTGGCTCTTAAAAATCTCTTAAACAAATCTCTTTGTATTTTTAAAGATTTTGAAATACCCTTTAAAATCCACGGTTTGAATTTAAGTTTAAACCTCATTTTACTAATTTTTTTTTTTAGTGGAACATGTTTTTCTAAAAAGTTGTTAAAATTCTGATAAAACGAGTTAAAACTGGCATCAGTGTCGTTTTGTTTAAGGTTAATTATATTAGACCAACCATTTCTATGAAAATCTTCGTGTAGAGAAGCTTTATCCTAATTTATCCTAATTCTCTGAATTTCTCTGATAGAAATTGTGATTTCCACAAATATATATTTTTTTTTGTTGAAATTTGAATTTATTAAAAATTGAGATAAGCGATCT
The DNA here is from genome assembly GCA_035046665.1 of Euphysa ruthae. Taxonomy (NCBI): domain Eukaryota; kingdom Metazoa; phylum Cnidaria; class Hydrozoa; order Anthoathecata; family Corymorphidae; genus Euphysa; species Euphysa ruthae. The sequence continues at coordinate 8,154 of JAUZNK010092347.1, read as the reverse complement.
GACACTGTTGAAGTTAAGTTTCCAGAAACGATGTTAGTAATATTCGAATTAGAAAATACATTGTTAATTAAAGTTCTAAATTGGTCCGTTACGCTCGTTGGAAGAGTTATATATGGAAGAAGATTGCAGCCCACAATTACATTTTAGATTTACATGGAAAGATAATTTTTAAAAAAAATGACCCTATAAAAGTGGATTTATAAACTAATAAATCACTTCTAGGCTTATGACTGAATTTATTTGAAATATGCATTAAAATTTTTCCACACAATGATTTGGTTGGAACGTATTCAAAATTTTACCCTTCAAGAGATATTGGAAATGAAAAACTTAAAAAGTGTATAAAGGAACAAAGTATACTTTGGAAATAATGGCAGTCAGTGGATAAGTCATGCTTGGAGAAATTTCTCTTCTAACTAGTTGAGCTTTTTAATTCAGGTTAGATATAAGCCATATGAAGTTTTAATATTTACGTGCAACATATCGCTTAAAGCTATCAGAAATTAACTTCGACATTTACTATCATGGAGTTCATAGCCTATAATTGATTTCCTTATAGAATTTTTTTTGAGAAAATTTATCAGTGCAACATCTTCGTTCAACTGAACTACGTTGTATCAGTTTCTAGTGATATGAATACTTTGCCCTTCTCATAATTGTCATCTTAAAAATAATGGCCGCAATTGCAATTTTTTTTATGAGTTCACTCGTTTGGAGCATGGATTAACATATTTTAGTTCTTTATCGTAGAAGGCCTTGTTTTTCGATATATGCTATAAATAATGAATGACCTGTCTTTAACATATCTTTAATCTAACTATCATGTGTTATCTACCAGTGTGATTTTCGTTTTATATTTCAAAACCAAAAAAGGATAAAGATAAAGGTAAATCATAACATTTGATTTATAACATATATAATTTGATTATACCTCAGGGGTGTACAGGTGAAAATTTTAAAGTTTTGATTAGCACGAATTTTTCAATTTTTTTAGTAAAATAGCAATACAATACAAATATATTTAAAGAGATTGAAGGCTTCAGACTATCGAGCTACTACAATCGATGAAAAAGTAATCATGAAAAGAAAAATGTAAGAGAAATATTGAGAAAAGATTAAACTTATTTTAAGAGCAAAAGTTTTCAAATGTTATTTTTTAACATTTTTAAGAATTTTTAAATTGAAATTTATTTACCAATATACTAATGCAAAACCGTTCCATTCTGGCTGAATCTTTGCACGTGGCCTCTTCATTTAAAGTTAAGATTTGTGTAAAATTTTTATGGTTTATATAAAGCCGTGGATAAAATTTTATTTCGCTAAAACTTGTTCTTTCATTTTGACTTTCATTTTTGAATACTTGATTTAGAAAATACCCAATTAAAACAACTGTTTTCGACTTCGGTTGTGTTTCTGTTATATGTTTTCCACAAAATTTTAGAGCTGAAACATCAGTAAATTCCATGTTTCTTCTCAGTAACAAGACATAAACATCAGTAAATTCCTTCTTTTTTTTTTTCTCAATAACGAGGCATAAACATCAGCGAATTCTATGTATGCTATGAAATATTTTCAGTAATACGAAGAAAAACAAGCATCATAGCTAAAATTTTAATTTAAGAATGAAATGTAGGAACACTTAGATGAATAAATGTGTTAATCGTTTCAGATCGGAAAGGTTGAAAAAGTTGTTATTCTCACAGAAAACCGTTGAATTGAGAGTAATTTATGAACTTGAGAACAACCTGACAGCAGTAGTTAAGGTGGGATGCAAAAATATAAAAATAATAACTTTTAGCATAGATTTATCAACATAATGGTTCACATTTGTTAGCATGCTATTGACGCTATTTTGAACAGGAATTTAAGGAGAAACTGAAAAAAAAAAAAACAAATGAAAAGAATACAGAGAGATATTACTCAGAAATATAATAGCTAGATAATCAGAATAAAAATATATGCAGTTAAAAGTACATGAGTACAAGTCAAACAATAATCCTTCACTCTCAGAAAGGGACACGTTCAATAACACATAAGAGCATAAAACAAGTTGTATGTATTATTACACATTATAAAGGAATTATAACCATAACCAATAGCAGATGTTCTTCAGGTATTAATAATCAGTGAGAGAGTAATATAGAAAGTTTTGGGGTATTACTTGTTTTTGCAAAAATGCTAAATTAGGGCGCCCAAATAAATAGATGTGTTTAGTCTTTGTATAACTTATTTTAAACCAAAATTGCTTTTTTAATCTTGATTGTCGTACTTTTTCAATGATTAAAATAAAATAGGTGTTTTATGACCTAATTATTTGGGCTTGAAACTGAATGTGCCCAAAAGCTTTTATCGCTGTGAAAAATGGCATATTTTAGGGCCTGATAATGGTTCATAATAATGATCAGCTGGAAACTAAGTAAACCTTGCCTTCTTTGCTCAGTCAAAGCACATTATGATATCATCTAAATTTAACGGTGATAAACATAACCAGGCATAAATGTTTATCACCATTAAATTTAGAAGATATGGCTGTGTGCTTTGACTCAATAATCAGTTATTTTAGTAACCCTAGCTAGCTATCTAGTATTTCATGAATTCAAATCAGAAATGAAAATTTAGTTTAAACTAACACTACTGACTAAAAGAAGTATTTTAGAGCAAAAGCAGTTTAACTAATTAATAAATTAATTCAACGCATTTCTAACGTATTTCCAACGTATGTTTTTTAACGTGGGACCAACAATTAGCTTCAAGTTATTTATTTCAGAAGGTTCCCACGGGTTTGGTTCTGGTGTACTTAGAGCTTCTATTTGAGCTTACGGTAGTAAAGAAAATCGTTCAACCAAAGGATCATAACATGCAATCAAAATAATGTAACACACACACACACACTAAAAACGGCAATTAAATCAGGAAAATACCCATAGGTTTAGGTTAGACATTTCCAAAGTTCTTCAAAAAGAGAAAAATGATGTAAAAGAAGAATTCCAAACGCTGAAATTAAAATTTGAAAAACAAAACAAAATTATATTTTCTCTTAAAAAAGGTAACGAAGAAATTTTATTTAATTAAGGGAAAGCACTTTCACATAATAGTCCAGGAGATCACTACATATCATTTCACCTCATAATAGTCCAGGAGATCACTACATATCATTTCACCTCATAATAGTCCAGGAGATCACTACATATCATTTCACCTCATTTTCTTCAGAAGGTTACTATAGCTATAATAATTTATTACCATCTAATTAGTCAAAAAAACTTGGTCAGCTACATGGGATCTGGGGGAATAGAGCCACAGCGTAAAGAGAATGTCCAGGTATTTGACACCATTTCACCTATTTTTTTACATGGGTAAATTTTTCACAGAACAATAGTACCATGTTGTTATACCATTTATAAAAGAGCTTACCAAATTACACTTGAAGAAATACTTCTGAGGCCCCTATCTGTGCCCCGAAATTTAACGGTATTTCACCCCATTTCTTACATGGCTAATCTTTTTTTTGTAGATCATTTACCTATAGATGAACACAAAAACTTACAAAAATTTGCGTGACAATCACGTGGTCAGACTTCGTTGAAAACTAACTAAATAGCTACAATTATTATTTGTTAATTATAAATTATAAGTAAAAAATAAGATTTACTATAATCTAATATAATATATAATACAGCTGCGATGAAGAGCGTCACTTCGATTCACTTTTTCCTATTTGCATAGAAATATAATAACAAAAATAGTTGTTTTGTAAAAACTATATCCAAGGAAAAATGGAAGATATTGAAAAAGGAGAGGTTTATGTTCCACCCCTTTTCAGTACCTTTTACCAATTCCTAATAGATGGGAGCAGATTATAGAGGTTGAAAACAAAAAATATATTTAAAAAGAGCATCTGAACCAAGATGCCGTTTTTGTTTCCTCATCAGGCCAGAAGATTCCTTCAAAACATCTAATGGTTGGATTTGCTTTGAAAAGTTTAACCGGAAACAAAAAACTCATGAAAATGTTTAACATAATAGGGCATATTGTGAATTATCACACCGCTGGAGAGATAGAAACAGAACTGATGTTTGAAGCCTCGAAAGAAAATAACGCAACACCATTCGGTATGAGCCTACTACCACGCTTTGCTTGGGATAACAGGTTTTTGAACACAGAAAGTGGAGAGGACACACTCTACGATATGAATCGCGTACCAATTTATTTAAAATGAGGTAGATTTTGAAATAGATAACACCCTGCATGTTATTTATGGTGTAGTGGTAATACGGTAGAAACTACGAAGACAGAAGGTAGGAAAAAGAAATTGATGGGAAAAGATGGGAAAATTGTGGAAGCTTGCATGGTGAGAGATTTATTTGGCAGTCTGTTATTTTTGTCCTAAGAACGAAATGTAGATATTAATGAAGTTTTAAAGTTTCCGTTAACGCCCTTCCGCTACCATTGTGTCATATTGATGGTTCGATACAAAAGACACCAAAATCTGCTCTACTGAACTATTTAGAGTCCAAAGTAGATTCCGGTTCTCCGCATTCAGTAAATGTCCAAGTCAATGATGCAATGTTCTTTCTACATCTTTACCAAAACCTTCGCAGTACATTTGGAGGCGTTGCTTGATATCTGCTCACACACGATTGGTAAATTACAGAGGAAATACTGTACATTTAGTGTCTGACAAGTGGATAATACCATCTATTAAAGATTGCGAAAGATCGCAAAGGGACGCATCTAATTTCTCTTAACAAATTACTGGTGTAAAACCCAAAGGGTGACCTACAAACTGGCTGCAAGCGCTTCGAAACACGAATTTCAATGAATCTTTCATTGGTTTCCTTATCGACACATGGAAGAAAGATTCGTTTGGTACAATACTAGGAAACAAGGCTCTCTACGTGAACTTTAACAACAACTCTTACATATATAACTCTTAAGCGGAGTTGGCACAGTGGTAGGGCGTTTGACTCCGGAGCGAAAGGTTACGAGTTCGACTACCACCTCTGGCGGAGATTTATTTCCATGTTATCTCTGAGTTTCTGAGCAAAACTCATTGCGTAATACAACGCTAGCTCAAATTACTCAGGTTGTACTCCAAGACCCGCCACATGTGCCTATCTGGAAATATTTTCTCGGAAATTGGTTGGTTCCCACGTTAAATATAACAACTATCACTATCTCTATCATGTTAAAGACGGGGTATATGTAGCTGAAGAAATAGACGATTTATATTCTACCCACGAGGATGCTGACAGTTGTATGTTTTTCCATGTAAAAGCAATGGTACCTGCACATAGTAGTGTTGCCGTGAGAACAGCTGATATTGATTGTTTGGTTATTGCTCTTGGTTACAAAACATATCTTGATTCAATCATTGAGGCTTGGTTAGCGGTGGGCTTCCAATCTAAAAGATGATGTAAACGGCCAATACGCACTGTTTAGGCTGACAGTTGTAAACAAGATCTCCAGTCACGATCTGGAACTGATTAAAAAATATTTGTGTAAAGTCTACGAAAAAAAATGGGCAGCATAGACACAAATATTTTTTGACAAATGCAAGCCGAAAACAAACGAAACGAAAATTACACACGACAAAAAGTTGGTCATGAGCTCAATGCCACCATGTGCAAGAGTGCTCCTACAGAAAATATAAAGAACGCACATGATTGCACAACGGTGAATGTCCTCAGTATCTGCGTTACGGTCATTTGAAGTCCCAGAAGAATGTGGTTGGTCATTAGCCGATGGAAGTTACTCCGTTCTGTGGTATGAGGGTGAAGACGTTCCAAACACATTAGGTGTTGTTGCTGTAGAAGACGGCGGAAATGACAACGAAACAGATATGCAGTATTTATTACTAAAAAACATATGCTACATATTTAATAAGTTAAAACACGTAAATTAAATATAAATAAAAATCCCTGCAAATATATATGCTAAATAAGCACTATTACTGCTCTTATTATTTTTATCATAATTATTCACGTAGAAGCATTTCACCCAAAAATTCTTAGCTGGACTATATCTTAATTATCATAGTTATTATAATAATAATTATTATTAATTATCATATATTATCATAATTGTTCATTTCACACTAGGTCGGTGTATACCCAAAAAGTCTCAGCTGTGCTATACTTAAATTTATCAAACAAGAAAATCTTTGGCACAAAACAAAACTTCATATTTTTTTGACATTTTAGGATCATTTTAATAGATAAAACTGTATTTCGTTTTGTATAGTGAAGAAAATATACAAGATACAACTAACTTATGATGGATGGATATTTTGTCTTTGTGTGTTATATATGTGATATATATCATTTATGCATACAACTAAATAGAATATTATTTTACTTGTTTATTTAGAAAGGATTTCTTATCCAAAACGACGTGATCTGTGCTAGTGACTCATTTTACAAAGTGTTTCTATTTTTATAAACATATTTTTGTTATTTAAAAAAAATTTCTCATGTGATTAAACCCTCACTCGATACTTATATAAGATAATGCAACAGAGTAAAATTAAGTGAACAAAATTTTAATTAGTCAGAGATACAAACCGTGTCAAAACAGTATCAAATTAACCTCTCTTTTTAAAATTGGACCTTGGGTTCCAAGTGGCTGACCACATGATTGTCACGCAAATATTGGTAAGTTTTTGTATTTGTGTGTTCTTCTATGGGTACAAAAAAAACTAGCCATGTAAGAAATTGGGTAAAATATCGTCATATATCGGGACACAAATGAGGGTCTGACTAGAGTTTCGTCAAGTGTTTTTTTGGTACATTTTTCCAAAATTGTATACCCACATAGCACTTATCGTTTCGTTAAAATTTTATGCATGTAAAAAATGAGGTGAAAATATATAACTTGGGCCATCTGTAAAAGTGACCACTGATTCTGGGTGGTCTGACTACGTGATTGTCACTGAAATTTTGGTAAGTTTTTGCATTTTTTGTTCGTCTATAAATATATGACCTACAACAAAAAATTGCTCATGTAAGAAATAGGGTGAAGTACCGTCAAATTTCGGGACAAAAATCAGGTCTGAGTTGGGTTTCGTCAAGTGTAATTTGTTTAGTTTTTCAAAGATAGTATAACAAATGGTAATTATATCTGTCAAATTTTTATGCATGTAAAAAATGATGTCAAATACCTGGACATTTTCTTAACGCTGTGGCTCGATTCCTCCAGATCCCATTCAGCTGACCAAGCTTTTTTGACTAATTAGATGATAATAAATCATTATAGTAACCTTCTGAGGAAAATAAAGTGAAATGATATGTAGTGAGCTACTGGACTATAAAACAAATACCAATGCTCAAAGAACAGTTTCAAACGATAATATTTCAAATCATTCGCAAAGAAATACTGAAGCACATTTCGTGAATTCAACACCCTCTCCCGCAGATGAGATTAATTTACAGTCAGAAAGTCACAAAAACAGCTCTGTTCTAACGCTACTAATACTAACCTTGATATCAAAAATCCTAAAGTACCACCCCATGCTCCACGTTTTTAACCAAACTAATCGTACGCAGTCTGACGATGAATTTAGAACTGTTGGCAATAAAAAAGATATAGACCTATTACACCCTCTAGACCACACAATAAAAGTTGTTTCCTCAGATGACATAGAAGTAGGCATATCACATTTTTAAAATAACAAATCTCCTAACCCATTCTATATACTGGCTGAATATACAAAATATTCGAACTTTCGTTACCTACTAACCTGGTTAACAGACTTTTATAATCATTTACTTAAATATGGACTCAAATCAGAATCTCTATCAAATTCAAAAATTGTATCACTTCTAAAATATTACAAAAAGTTTTTAAATGATCCGAATAATTACCAATTATCAGTAATATACTAATATTTACAAAATTTCTTGAATATTTGATTTTAATTATAACTCCTGATATTTCAACAAGCCACTCGTCACAATATGGATTCAAAAGTAATAATTGGACTTTACATGCAGAATATTTGATATGTGAAACAATAAAATTCTATAGCAATAATAACTCACCTTCTTAATCTTCTTAAATCTTCTTAAGTCTACCAAACCTCGCCAAATCAAAAAATTCGATCATTTACGTCCTTCCGCAGAAAAAATACCAGTCACTGATAAAAGCCGTTGGGTG
>JAUZNK010092346.1:0-28798 GCA_035046665.1 Euphysa ruthae | reverse complement strand
TAGACATACGTATCAAAGGTTAGGAGTTTTATCATCTATTTAATGATATACTGTACGATTATATTGCTTTTACTACTGCCAGCATGAAATAAAAAAGGTGATATTTTGAATTACCATTTTGATATTTCGTATTTCGAAATTTCCAAAAACTCATTTCGAAACTCAGAGAAAGATTAATTTAAAAACCTAGAACTTCAGTTGAGCCTTCTTGAGATTTACAGAACTGACTAAAAAGATAGAGTTCAGCTACCCTGAACATAACCCTTATATAAGCAGGAAAAAAAAAAAACTAAGAAAGGAATAGCGTACGCTCTAAGGAACAAGTCTGCGGTTTAATTTTTTATATCGAAAGGAAGCTTTATACCGGTAATCTGACATAGCAGGAATTTACAATACATGGAAATAGATATGGAGGATCCCCACTGAGATTTAAAGTGAATGAATTATTTTTGTCTGACTAAATTTCAAATGATTTATATACATTTTTTTTTTTTTTCGCAAGAACTATTACTTTTTTCCAATGGACATTAACAAGAACTTTTTGGGCTGTCCCTTTACTGATAATAACTCGTACTTCTTACTAATTTCACCTTTCTATTTCCTGACCATCCACCAGATATTGTCTATAGTGTCCTCTGTGTTATTTATTTAGGTTAAATTTATAAAATTTTGACGTCACTAAAATTTGTATAATATTGTTCATTTGTGATGATCTATTTGAAAGTACCCATTAGGTAGATTAAACTGTAGAGTTTTCTGATTTAAAAATATTTATAAATTTCGGTACGAATATTTGTTAAACCGTTGCTACGCTGCTTTACTAAAATTGGTTCTGAGTTACTTACAAGACGTTTAATTCAATCTAGCATCAAATATCAAAATTTTCTTTCGGCGAAAAATATTTCAACTATGATTGATATATGAAGAAAAGATATGAGTTAGAGATTAAAGTTACAAGTTAATCTTTTTAATTGCTAGATTGCTCTGTTATGAAAATTAATAAGTAAGGTGGATAAACAAGCAAGATAAAAATCTATTTTTTTAACTCTAAAGGTTGCATTATTTTAAATTTATATATTTTAAAACAAAATTTTTTATTTTACTTTATTGTGTATTAATCACTGATTGCGTAAAGAGATTTGTTGTTTGTTGAATTTTGTTGCAGTTTTCTTCTATCATCATTTACCATATGCCATTTTTACCAACTTTGGCTTGCCAACAAGTTTGTCATGGTTTCGCTAACCTTTATATATTGATTTAATACATCTTGGTGAGTCTGTTTCGCTATATTGTCTCAAACAAAATTGCCCAATTACACGCGGCAGTTTATTATATTCTAAATAATCTTAATTCTATAGGGATTTATTTACTCTCAATCACAAAAAAAAAAAAAAAAAAAAAATGTTATCACTACTATCTATATTTAAAAATTTCACTTTTTTATTCAGATTGCTCTCACAATCGCTGTCATACTGATGTTGCTGCCATCACAACCTGTCAAATGTCTGCCATCAGAAATATCTCTCTATGAAGCACAGAAAAAATCGAGACTAGAAATTCGACTACTTATGCGAAAAATTAACAAAAGCAGAGAAAAAATTACATTGAATAGATACACAAGAACTTTACTCGATAAAATACGAGGGCGTAGAGAAAAACAGCTTGAGTATGTCGTTGAGATGAAATTAGATATTTGCAGTCATTTTAAACCAAATAACCGACGAAAAGTGATAATGAAAAGCAAAAGTGGCTACTACATGCAGGTTCAAAAATCTGGAAAAGTTTACGGATGTTTGAATAAAACTATATATGGTAAGGGCTTTTTTTTTCTTTTTTTTTTCTTTTTTTTTTTTTTTTTAACCACATTTAAATTAAAAGTAGATTTAATTTTTCATAGCCGATTTTACCGCAAAAAATTTATAAATAATAGCTTGGTAAATTTTATCTTTGCGGTATTTAGTCAAAATTTTACACAAGCAAAAATTATAAACAAAATTCCAGAATTTGAAATATATTTAAAAAAAAAAATAGTTTGTATGTATTAGTTATTTTTAAAAAATATTTAAATTACCCAGAAATTCCATCACTCCCAATGAATTTAGTTAAAAAAAACTTTCTTTCAGTGTCATAACTTTCTATTCTAGGAAATAAAATAAATAAAACAAATAAGATTATTAATTAGAATTTTATTTATTTTTCTCAGCTATCAATATTCGTTTCCAATAACGGGTATTGCAAAGGTTTTACTTTTTATTTTTTATCTCTGTTAAAACAGGAAAATATAAACCAGTCGCATAATTAAAAGAAAGTGATTTATGCGTTAGTAATTTTCTTTCCTCCTGAAAACGCAATTTTTTTACACAATTTGAGACTTTTTTCACAAAAAAATTTTTATACGCTTATTATGGCTAAATAAAAATAAAAATTAGAAATATATATAAATTTTTAATGACTTTTGTAAAACATACTTTTACTTTATAATCACACCGGAATAAAATTTCACATAAATTTCATATATTTCACATAAATTTCATATATTTATTATAGCATTAATGGAAATACAAGTCATATCTCATAACATAAAAAGAATCAAAAGTATGGCAACAGGTCGTTATTTGGCAATAAATGGTAAAGGAAAGGTAATTACAAAGGTAAATGTAATTTTTCAAATAATATTAAACTATGCAATATTTTAAAATTTGGATGAAGTGGTAAATATTACATCCTTTTTTTATTGTAGCAAGTACGTTATTTTGATTTAATCACAAAAAGAACACTAATATGTTAATAATAAATACCCCAGTTTTTATAAATTAACTATTTCGACATGGAAATGGCACAGTATTTTTATGTAAATTATCACGAAGAAGGTACTAGGATATATAACACTCCTTTAACAAATAGGGGTTTCAAATATATCTTCGGAATAACTCAGGGCCTATGTGATTTCGATTTCTTTGTATTTTTGAAAAGTATTTTTGAAACAATCTTTTTATCTTTTTAACATGTATTTTTTAGGTTCTTTAAATTCAGCGCCTAAAGCTGCAATACATACCTGTAATACTTGCAATACATACCTGTAATACTTGTAATACATACCTGTAATACTTGCAATACATACCTGTAATACTTGTAATACATACCTGTAATGCTTGTAATACATACCTGTAATGCCTGTAATACATACTTGATCCTGACAAACCTAACATTTTCTTTAAAATTTAGTGGAAACACAACATTACTAAGAAAAAAAATAACTAATTTCTTTAAGTATAATTATTAATTACAGGCTCATTGCGACAGTGAGACTCATTTTCGAGAAGAATTGCTAGAAAACCTCGTCTATTCATACAGTTCAGTAGAATTTCCAAAAAAGCAACAAGGCCAACACTGGTATTTAGGGCTGGCAAAAAAACATGGCGCTGGACAATGTGGTAAAAGTAAAAGAGCATCCAAGACACTGCAAGGTGAAAAATCTACCCAATTCTTCATAACTTACACAGATTAAATGTGGATAGACATTAAAAATATTCGAAGAAGTTTAAAAAAGGAAGGTAAAACAAGGCATAATATATTACTTAAGATGGAAATACTATTTCTATCAGAAAGAAATTATATTGCAGATAAATTTGTTTTGCGGAATACCTCCGGATGAATGTATGAACAAGTTGCTATTGGCGAGCATAAGAATAAATAATTAAACTAACAACTAAGTATATGAAATTACTAAAAAAAAAGCATATTTACGAATGTCATTTAATGCAATAATTGGTACGAATATACATTAAATCACGTTATATTATTTTTAAAAACGAAATTTTATATGAAAATTATTTTTTTACTTGAACGGTTGTAAAATGTGAATACTAGAAACTATAAATTTAAATACAATTATAAATAAAATTCGAAAAACTGAATACTGACATATTTGTAAACAAACCACAGTTTAATATGCACTTAGCGATCTGTTTATATACCAAATAAACCTTTTCAACGTGACTATTAAGAGTAGCAGTTCTTATTAAAATTTTTACCACAGGTGTAGATTTTAGTTCGAACGATAGAAATTTACAACATTTTTTATGAGTTATATTTTAAATCATTAATGTGTCAGGATGTAGGTGTCGGAAAGTAGGTGTCGGGAACTAGTTGGCGTGAATTTTTTTCCATTCAAATTTTAATATGTTGAAATCTTTTGAGAAATTGTGCTTTTTGCTTATTTTTAGAGAGATAACTATATAAAACCTCATGTATATCGATTTTTTACAGTTAGATACCACAAGCCATTTTCCTTATATATTTTGTCATTAAAAATATTATGACAACCCAGGGCATGTCTCATATTCCACATTTATCTTATCAAGATGAAACGACATACACTTTATATTGCACAACATTACCACAGTTACCGCTAGTGAAAATATACAAAATAACTCATTGATCCAGCTCGCAAGAATAAGAATAAGAATGTTATATTTAACGTCGGGAATCAACAATTTGCCGAGACAATATTTCCAGATGGGCCCACGTGGCGGGTCTTGGAGTACTTAGAACGCCCATTTGCGTTTACGAAATTCGCTCAACCAAACAGCCCGACCAATTTGAGCTAGCGTTGCATTACGCAATGAGTTTTGCTCGGAAACTCAGAGATAACATGGAAATAAATTTCCGCCAGAGGCGGGAGTCGAACTCGTAACCTTTCGCTCCGGAGTCAAACGTACTACCACTGTGCCAACTCTGCCAAGTTAAGCGAAACAGTTATATTTAAAATTTTTAACTATGAATTATTCATAATTTCAAATACCAGGATTCTTAGAACTGTGAAACAAGCTTATTTTAACTGTGAAATAGATTTCAAACCTAATGCTTTTTAAAAACCAGATAAAACAACTTATGAATTCCATCAACTGATGCTTTCCACCAAGTCATGAGACGAATAAGGATCTATGTATTGAATCTTATCCGCTGCTAATGCTGTTATTCTTTTGCACCAAAAAACTCAGAAATTTTCAGCATTGCTAGTTGTTATAACCATCCTAAAAGGACTTAAAGTGTCCAGTTTATAGTTGGTTTATGTAAAAACATTACTTTCGTTTTTTTTTTTTTTTTTTTACCCTGTCAATCTTTCACACCTTATAATATTGTTACCAAGAGGGGTACTTTCAGTTTAAAACCTTCAGATTCAGTTTATATTTCTTCTAGAAAAAAATTTGGTTGTGCCTCATGAAAATTGCCCACCTATTCCGTCATTTTCCATATTCTGTGTAAAATGAGGAGGGATTTGTTCCAAAATAGCGCTATTAATAAGTATGATAATCACTTTGTAATTACAGCTTCAATGTTAAAAAGAAACAGATTTTCTAGAAAAATTGCATAAAACTTGGTATATCCATGCTCTGGATATCTGAAAGAGTTGCGAATAAGCTGGATGAAAATATGTATAAAGAAAAGAAATAACCACAAAAGTATACTCATTAATTAATGGACAAAGAACACGTTATGTTGTTAGTTCTGTGCAGTTGTAAAAATAAATAAACGTTAAACTGCGTTGCTGTTTTTTATAGGGGCAATTCCTTATGAAAAATATTTTTATAGGAATTTACTGTCAAATATAGATACTTGAAACTATGTTTTAGCGTATCACAAAGAATCCTAAAGATGCAATCCTGATAAATCCTAATCTACAATTTAAGAACATTGCCATAGTTATTAGATACTAAATTGAGGCAATGTTCATTTTTAAGGGAGAATTTAACCGGGTGACAAACTGATGAGATCTCAGTCAACGGGAAGTCACTTTTATAAGTAAAAATATTAATTAAAAAGAAATTTTGCGACATGAAAAAAATCTAAGGAGATTATTTGGAAAAATTTACACACTATTTCGTATGAATAAAATTTTATTGTTATGATTTTACAAATATTTTACAAATCTATCAACAAACAATTGGCAAATTTCCAAAAATACATTAGTGTTGCTGCAAAACTCATCATGCACTATTTATAGCATAGATTCTATATAAAACTCTGCTAGCAAAAAAAGTGAGAACATAAATAAAAAGAAAAGTTAGGAGATTAACTAATAAATATACTTTAATCCATTATGTTTCTCTTTTTTCCAAATGTCATACCTGCTTGACTAGCTCCTTTATTCGAGCCCATTTGAAGCCCAATATAACTCCTACCTTCTGCTAGTTTTTCATGAGAAAATTCACGGACATTTTTGGTTGATTCTTTTGGGCCGAGAATTGGTCCTTGATACCCATGCTTTTGAGCTGCTGAGCCAAGCGCGTATATGCAATTAATAACATTGCCCATGTTTTGTTGTTCATAGAGATCGACAACTTGAAATGAGGAGAAATCAGGAACTCCGTAATTTTTGCATTCCATAAGGAATTTTTCAATGTTACTTCTCATTTGAAATGCACCCTTTACGCCCGCCGAAATTTTTTTGCTTACACCATGAATTTCCCGATCCAAAGATATTGTGTTATAAAGTTGGCATAATATAATACCATCTTTAAGTGCTTCACACGTTGCACCTTCGCCTTCAACACCGGTAAACAAACCTGGCTCTCCAAGACACTGAATAAAATTTTTAAATAGACATAGTCTTGCATAATAATCTTGAATAGTGATTATCTGAAGTGGTAATAAGCATAACTCTGCTTATGGCAAGAATGCGGTTAATAAAACTGAGGAATTAATTGTTTCATATATTTATTCAATTAGTTTTCACGAACATGGTAATACAGAAAATATCAGTGTTAAATAATTAATTAGCGCTTTCATAAAATTTAGTATTTGAGAAAATTAATCCTGTTTTATATCATTATATTCATTGAGAGAGTAGAACTAGCAATAAGTAAAGACATTTGAAAAGAAAAAATCTCCATCTCTAAAGAAGTTAGTAAATAGTTTAATAGATTTTTATATAATTTCATTTTTAAAAATATTTTTAAAACGTTTATTATTAGCTTATGGTTGAATGATATTGAATTTATACTATGAAAATCAACTGAAAATTTGTTGAAATAAATGCGCCAGATTGCAATCAATCATACTTTAAATGAAATTCCAACTTTAAAAAAGACTTTAAAAAATTATCCTCTAAAATTTTATTTAAACTCACTGCTTCAATCCATCGTAAAGCTCTTTGTTCAGTTTCGACACTGTATTTAGACTGTATCTTCCTTTGAACATCTGCTGTAAGACCATAAGCTTTGATTCGACTAGCCATGATTATAAAACCTTCAAGCAAAAACTTGTCTATTAAACAATGCAACGTTTATTAAACGATATAACGTTTAATAAACTGTTTAATTAACGCTTATAAAACAAAGTTACGCTTTTTAGTGCTGATAAAACTGGCGACTAAACCTTTTTGCAGAATTGGTGTGCATATTTTAAATAACTCATGAATTAGTACAATCCATTCAATGAAATAAATAAATTTATTAGTTAAAAATAAAGAATTCTTGACGACTATCTATTTCAGCTTGTGAGTAATTTATAAATAATGAATTTTTTTTTTTCGAAACTAAGGTAAAGAAATACAATTTTTTTTTTTAAATCAATAATTATTAACTGATTTCTGGACACTGGGTAAAACTGACAAAAATGGTAGTGCAGTTATCAGGGTATTTTTTATGTTTATTATGATGGATCAGTACCAATTCATCATAAAAAATTGGATTATATAAATTTAAACATGGGCTTTCTAAATATTCATTGGATACAGTGTTTAAATAAAACATTGTATTGTTTGACTTAAAATTGTAAGAACCCATATAAAACAAAGAGCAAATAATTAAATAAATAAAATACAAGTTCCTAAAGTTCATTTCATTATGGATAAAAATTGTATATGACGTCATAAAAACCCGGCTTGCCGTAAAAATAACGTCATTAAGTCATACCGACATGTCACCCAACCTATGTTTTCTAACGTTAAAAAAACCCACAGTAAATAGGGTTAAGAAAACAAATAGTGCAATTCAGTTTTTCAGTATTTACGACAGAAGAATAAGTTTTGCTAATTCTATATATAATGAGACTTACAAGATTACCGTCAGAAAGATTTAAGTCCATATAATTTATATTGTTAAGACTATTAGTGACCCACCCTAAACCCCACCCCCACCCCGTTTAGACTGGAATGAACGGAAATGTCGTAAGAAAACCCTTAAGTTTTCGTGATGAATTAGTATTTTTTATCAGAGAGCAGCGGAACACCTTAACAGGAACTCATTCCAACCCAACTTAAGTTCTTTTGCGTACGTTAGGCGATGATTTCTATCGTGAACATTACAGCGTTTTGTCAAAGGATCAATGGCTAGAAAAAATGGCTGTTTATGCTATTTTTTTGTATATCTTCTTTCAGCCGATTAGGTGTCAACGTTGATCTACCATATTGTTTGCTTCGATCAGATTCTAAATACATCAATTCTTCCTGTATTTTTACCATATTAAACGAGTGCATGTTGGAAATATACTAACCGCCTCTGTCATGGTCCGAATCTAGTTTAAACTCCCATTGCCTAAAAATACAATACAGTTTAAATAGTGTGTTTTTGGAAATTCTAAAACTAAAGCTACACCCTCAAGTATTCATTAGACTGCAGATAAATTCCTGGGACGAATTATTAGTAGTGTGTTAGTAGATCTTACCTTCAAGCAATTGTTGAAAATAACATACATCTTTCTAATTACATTTAGATCGATTTTAAACAATTCATGAACCTGGGGGAGGCGATGGTCACTATCGTTTGAGTTTTCAAGACAAATATTTATAACCTATACCTTCATTAGTAGGTATTGACGTAAAGTTAAAATTAATAAATACCAAACATTTTTAGCACATTTTTTCTATTTCTAAAAGAAGTCCACCAAACTTGCAACTGGCTATCTTCTCAATCTTCCAACGAATGAGCACTCCATAATTATTCTGTAGCACCACCTACGAAAACTATGCCTATCTTCTGGCACGTAGTCGTTCGTCTAAGGCATCTTGCACAATATACAAGTCATACGCTACAACAAACATACCGCAGTCAGTATCATTGCGCTGTTTTAGTAACTTATGCTTGAAGTTGTTTTCCTAATCGTTGGAAGTAATGATCTTCCATCAAGGCAAGGGAGATGTAATTGAATTATTTAAAACGTGGTAACAGATGAAACATTGAATCATATTTAAATCTTTAGTCAGAACACGCAAAGTTTCTAAAAAAAGTGCAAAAGTCTCAATGAATTTGGATGAAAATTATCTTAATGGTACTGATAGTACTAACATTGATGAAATTACTTTAATAGTATTCGTTTGCGCAGGTAATACTTTCAGCGAGTTAGAAAAAGGGTAAATATAAATTTCTTTAAATCAATATATCTCAAATATTCAGCAAATTAAATATTCATTGGTGAAATTGTTTGAAACAGTTACATTCTTTGTTCAGCCAGAGCGGTTTTACGTTTATCACATTGGATGGAAGTCAATGAGAAACGCTTTTGAAGTTTAAACCTGGCCCGAAATACTTTGAAAATAGACCATTAACCAACTTTACCTGAACGTATCGCTTGGTGTGGTATATGAAATTTTTGACCAGCGTGAGTTAACACATGATGGGCTTTCATCTTTTGGGTTTTACCGTATTGGCACAACAAGTCAGCAGCAGCTAACTTTAACTGCACAAGTGGTGTTGATAGATGCCGCTTGCGCTAAAAATTCCACGCATTCACAACAGGCATACCAAAAAGATGGAAAAATATCCTCTAGTAACACTTCTTTGAGCGGATCTTGTTACGGTAATAATCAAGAAGGGAATCCAAAAGATCAACTCAACCCATGCATATTATGCATATTATAGACTGTGACTAGGTTTGGGCAGGGTACCATAATGTGTTTGCTTTCTCTCCTGGAAAACTTTTTGACATTTCTCTTGGATTCACTCCATAAAATAGGCCTTGTCAACGCGCAACTGGAGTCAAAAAATGGAGGCGAGTTAATATTCAAATTTTTTTTTTGAGTTACTCACACATCTATCGTATAGATCTTGTTACAATCGGTATAACAAATGCTAAAGTAAATTAAAACAACAAATAAATTATAAATCACTTGTTTGGTAATATCTAGCAAATCAAAATTAGTGATTTTTTTTTTTTTTTGATTCAAAAATTTATATAGCTAAGGCTTATTTAATCGTAAAAAAGTTCAAACCAGAAAACAGGTTAAACATTTTTACTAGTGAATATGCAGGAGAAATATTCTCGGTAAATATAGCTTGCGGCTGGAGGCAAAAATCAGTTAATTTTATTATGATTTGGTTATGTTGCTCTGCTTCGGTTATCAGATTTCACAAAAAAACTAGTGCAGAAAGTTTTCTGGCAAAAACGCTTCAACACTTCAAAATCTCAAACCGATAGAAATTAAAATTTCAATGAAATCACTCATTCCCAACTACCAAGGAGTAAACTGTCTGTTGCTCTTCTGATTAGTTATGTTGGTTAAATTTTTTTTTTAATTATCTAAAAATTAAAATATTTCAAAATAATTATAATCAAAACTTTCAAAGTAAAAATAGAAAGCTTACAAGTTAGAAGAAAAAACTATAAGTCTCAAATAACAGCTTACCCTAAAAAACCCTCTGCTGAAACCAATCCCCAGCTCATCTCACTATTCGGCAGTATATTTAAATTAATATGATATAATAAGTTTAAAATTTTTTGTTTTTGTTCATTCTCTGAATGAGGAGAGTACAAATGACAATGGTTTTTAGATAAAACATTTGAAAATTTGGTAAAAACTCAATAAAATTTCAGTGTACTGCTGAATGGAACAAATCACTGACGGAAATCTACAGATTATTCTCTATAGAATATGGCAATTTTAGTCACTATGATCAATTTTTGATTTAAACCAAACCCAATTTAAAAGACTAGTTTTTAAAGTTGTATGTACTCAATAATCTATTAATCAAAGTTTATTGCATTAAGTCATCAAAATTACTATGGCTTTTTCCGATGATATGGAAAAAAAGTAAAAAACCGGAGTCACTACCTTTGGTCAGCCCTTGCTCTATGAGTGACTCCCTCCTATTAACCAATTTCTTATCAAATGGTTGTCTTAGTATTTATACTAACAAATAATTTCTCTAATATTTAAACTAAATTATAAATGTACATTCATTGGTTAAATAGGAAAATATAATAATAATAATAGTAATATTATCATACCATACTTTCTGTTCATGTTCATTTGGCAAAACTCTGATATTATCATAAATAAATTGTACAGCGATGTTCGACAAGCAAACTTCGTGCGTGAAACAGGATCGAACATTAAAATTTCCGCTTGAAATCTGTTTCTCCAGGAAATCCTCCACGATTGAGATGGTTGGTAAAATTACCATGTTTTTCATAATATGTACAGGTTTTGCTGCAATCTTTATCTTTACCAACAAATATCCTGCTATGTAAATTAATGCCATTTTTGTGTGCACTGTTAAGGAATTCTCTAATTCTGGCAATTTGTAAAACATATTACACAAATCTTCCCTCAGTAGAAATCTACATCTGGAACATGTGTGGTCACACATGATCATGATTCGAAATCAGTGAAAAACTTTCATTTAGATCAAATTGCAGTAACAATTTAGTTTTATAAATTGACACATTTGCAAGATTTTGCTGAACGAAAATAAAGTAAGTTCCACCAAAACCTTCCCTCAAATTTCCAAATTGTTTTTCCAAAGGATCACTGGTATATTATCCCAACACAACATACCTTTGATTGGTGTTTAAAAGAAATATTGATAACTCAACCAATCCCTTATAAGTGTGTGAAAAATTATAAACAGTGTCTCTTGTGAGCTGTTTAACACGTTCACCACTAGGAGCCATTTGCTCTGCAAGGTCACTTATAGCAAGCAGCTTTTGAAGGTAAATGTCATCAGGGGAGCGAATAACAGCTCGATTGGTATCACTCATACGTAGATCTGCAAATGGTCCATGGACATTTAAAATCTTCTAAAATTCAATAAATTTTGCCATCAACACCTTTTAATTTTGGATGGACCTTTAAAGCAGATAATGTCTGCTCGTAAAGTCTTGTAGAGACTTTCTGTCTTTAAATTCATTTTTCTTGTATATGTGACCACATATTTAAGACAACAATTCTATTTTCAGGAAGACTAGTTATTGAGCACTTTACACCGCAATGAAATGCTTCAAGTATGAAGTTTTTATAAATTTTAAACAAAAATCTTGGCACTCCAGTTTCCGATAACTCCACAGATTGGACAATAATTCCATCAATTTTAAAGCATTCATAGAAGAGAATTATTATACTATTATCAAAGTCAACAGTAATAAAATGTTGTTAGATAGCTTCAAAGATATCAATTTTGTCTTTCTCGTTAAGTAAAGATAATTCATCTTGAATTTTATTTCGTTTTTCAGTAAAAGATCTTTTTGTTGTTATTGGTGCTGGAAGAACCAAGAGAATTAAACTTGGCTTCACACATTCAAAAATTGATGGTGGATTATGGGGTTTTTCTTTTTCATAATCATTAATAGTAGGATATAAGCCAATGTCTCTCACTTACCACTGTTTTTTTATCTGAAATATTAGCTATCCTCGGAAATATAGCTATCCACCTTTGTCTTTTATATGTTTTCCTGAATCATTATAATTTTCAATGCAATTTGTTACACAGCATTTACAACGCATTTCATTTTTTAATAAAAAATTTAAGCTAACCTTTTACTGAAGTTCTTACTAAAATTTAAAAAATGGCTAATTCTCTTCAAATTTTGACCAATAGCGACAGTACTGATATAATTACGTTATTATTCTTAAAAAGGTGCGATAAGCAATAAAAATACACTGGTTTCCAGTTTTTGACTCCAGTCGCATGTTGACAAGACCTGTTATATAGTAAGCCATGTTCAGATGATTTTAAAGATAAAGTAAAGTACCAAACATGAGCTGTACAATTATAATTATTGTTTCCTTGTAAGTTCATTAGCGGCGTAGCTAGAAAAATAAGATTAGAATTACACATTTTGAAACGAAATAAATCTTAGCAGAGTAAAAAGCTTGCTTCCGTATTCGTAAAAATGTAAAACACAAAATAAAGATGTGTGATATATTTTGGAAATCGAAGCTCTCGCTAGAATAAAATTTTTCAGCGAGATTTCTTACGGATAACTTTATGGGATTCCACTTGTTTAAAACACATTTACTCACCAACTTCTTGTGTTGAAGGTGACTTTTTTTTTCCTCTCTGTCAACAGCACATTTTCGAATATCTAGTAAAAAAATAAATATTTAAAACTACATTAGTAGAATATCGAAAGTAACATGACAACCAAAAAATTAATACTATGTAATCGATGCATGAAAAATATAAATTAGCAAACGTATTATTTAATACTAGCCATACTAGTCGAACAAGAGAATCCAATTACTTATAAAAAATCCAGTTTTCGTGGTTTTTTTGACCTAAACAAAAGTAAAATTTCGTTTTAAACGATATTGACCATTTATAGAGCTTTCCTGATTTATGCACGACGATGTACTTGACATGTGACACCATAACGAACATTCTACTTAATAGACTTTAAATTTGGAAGTTTTTGTTTCACACGTGCTTTTACAGTGACAATAAACAAGCATAGAAGTCTTTGTTAACTGGACTACTTCTGCTAAAGATACAATATTTTTCAGGTAATTATTGGTATTTAACCTTTCCAAGATATGGCATCAATGACGAAGCTGTTACATGTTTTTCCAGTGAGCCACATTCACATAAAATCCTGTAAGTATACGATTTCCTGCTGAATTTCCAACAGGGCAGCTATTTCAAATCAGAGTAACGTAAAGTAAAGTAACAACGTATTTCCAACTTATTTTTTAAAGGTGGGGTCAAAAAACAGTTTTCGAATTAATTTATTGGAAAAGGGCCCACTGGTTTGTTTCTGGTGTACTTAGAGCTCAAATTTGAGCCAGTAAAGAAAGTAAAGAAAGTCATTGGTTCCGAGGTGGGTTCGAACCCACGGGTTTATGATCTGTAGACCAATGCCTTATCTGCTCGGCTAGAAAACCATGCAGATGCCTGCCTGCATCTTATTGGCACTCCAATTGAGGCATGATCGCTTTCGCGATAGTCTGGTTTTGAAAACAAAATTTTGTTTTCATTTCTTTTGCGTTCTTTGCGATATTTTAGCCTACTTCTTCCCGTAACATTTCTAGAACTGCTAGTGTTTTGAGCATTTACAAATTCTCTTCCATTGTCAGTGCGGATTGGTGTTTGCAAACCAAAGTATGGAAACGATATGTCCAGTACACATTAATTCGCCATCAGGCTTTAATTGGCAGATTGATTTGATTGACAGCCAATCAAATCAACATGAAAAAATGAATGTTAGATGAAGTTCAATTATAAATATATAAAAGTGAAGATTCGATTGAATCAGATAAAAAGGCATTTATTTATTATCACTTCACTTTCAATTTTTTGCTTGAAACAAAACAGCAAGGTTATTTTAGTTGTATGTTTTTTTGTGAGATTACATACGTAATTAATTTAGGGTGAATGTCATCTTCATGTTATCTTACGATGTAAAAGTTATTTTGCAGTGTAGCTATATTTAAATTAGACGTAATTACATGCTCCCATTTACATTTCATAACATTTAGTAGGCGATATTATTTCTTTCACTAATAAAATGATGTGTCATTTATATATATAAAAAATATATATATCTAAATGTGTATATTTATCAATATTTAAATTTTCACTATTCTAAAAGGGGAAGTTAAAAATACCAAACAATTCTTGTACTCTTTGAAGAGACCCAGTAGATATTATAAGTTTTAACGGTGTAGCTTTCGTCTGGACATATTTTTAATTGCATGTCGTGCAAGCTTTGATGTATGTCCCAACAGCAGCCCTCGGGACGTTTGCTTAAAACCTACGCAAATTGATGTAAATGTAAAAGTAAAAAAATGACAAGTTTCAATGTGCAACATAAGTTGCACATTAATAGTTTGCCCATAGAGATTTTGAATGTGTTAGAAGGTTTGAAAAAGTTTTAATTTCAAAAAAGACTTCTGTTTAAAAAAAATTACCATGATGCCTAAAATTGAATTCTTTAAAATGAAAGGAAGTATTTGTAATGCCCCTTTAAACTAATGATTTAATTAGTTTTCTCCCCAGAATAGCAGATAGCAATGATTTGGTTGTTGTTAAATCAAAGCGCAAACTGGAGTATAGAGGCCATGCCTAATTTGAATCAGTTCGGCTTCAATTTTTATTTAACTTCAACCAAAAAGAAAAAAAAAATAATAATCCTTTGTACATGTTGAAATAACTACAGATAGTAATACCAAAAAATGTTTGACACTGATTATGTTAAAACCTGTTGAAAAACCTATCTCTTTAGTTATCGAATCAGATTTGAAAAGTGGTAAGACGGAAGAGACTAAAGAAAACCTATTAAATTAATTTAGATCTACTTCAAATGAAACATGTTTGATTAGTAGTTTTTCTAACAACAATTGTGTGAATGTAACTCCAGGAGAAAGAAAACAACCTCTTTCAATTCTTACTGATAATTTCTGTGAGGAATTAGCCAAGCCATATCTATTTTCAATTTTTGAATACCGGTTTCAAGTAAATCGACCTGTTAAGTTAAGTTGAATATTTTAACCAAATTTTAACCAAAAACTTTTGAATTATACACAAAAATTTGTATCAGATGCAGAGTATATTTTTTTTTGTTTATTCAATACTTCAGCAACTCAACCTGAACAGTGAAATAAATATTGCAATGAAAAAAGTTACAAACTGTAACATTAAATGCTGGCATGATGCATGAAAATTATTCACAAATGTTAAAAACTATGTTGCAAATGATCAAGCTCATCCATTTATGAAATCTTTTAAAGAATCTCCAGCTGATTGGAAAAGCTTCAAAGCTGAATGTTTGTCAATAGTGAAACAACTTGGTATAACAACATTTTTTCTTACTTTGTCATGTGCTGATTTACGATGGGATGATCTAATTACAATCATTCCCAGACTCAATCACACTAATCTCAATGAAAATGATTTATCTGGCTTATCTTATTACAACCGATGTAACAATCTAAACAATAACCCTATTCTAATTGCTCGATATTTTCAATGCCGAGTTGAACTTTTTTTTCAAACTGTTCGTTTCTAATGGACCTTTAGGTAAAACGAGTTGAGTTTCAAGGACGAGAAGTCCAAATATTAATTCATTTTTTTGGATTAGAGATGCTCCTAAGCTAACATAGAATCTTACTGAAGAGTATGCTCAACGGGTAAATACAAATGTAAGTCCATGTCATTCCTGACATAAATGTTGACCCAAAACTTTATGATCTTGTTCATATCAAATCCATCGTCATTTTTAAAGTTGTCGCAAATATAGAAATCATGAGTGCAAGTATCTTTTTTACTGAGAAAACTATATAAGCTGTTCCTTTACCAAGTGATATGAATGTAATAAGCTTATGAATTTAACATCACTTAGGGTAATTCTTAAACTGGTTTCTGATTACATAAATTTTGAGTTTGATCCAAGCAAACTTATTTTTTACACTTCTTACAATGGTTCATACGATTGATGAAATTCTAAGATACAATTATACTTGCTGTACTTTATCGCAAACACTCTTCAAATAAAAACAAATGATTTTTATGAACATTTAGAACGAGTTGGGGAGGGGTCAAAATGAATTTAGGACGTACTTAATTTTTAAATGGCCCCATATCTTCAAATAGCAAATTTGCTTTTTTATCTAATATGTTTTGTTTGTTTTAGGATTTGCACAAAGTCTAAGCCTGGTTTAACATGAGAAAACCAGAAAATTTTCTAAGAAAATCGGTTAAATGAGTGTAAATATTTGTGAAATGAAATAATTTTTATTTAAAAAAAAAAAACATATTTCCAGAATTGTTGAGTTTTCCTGTCTAATTTTTATTAATTTATGATTTAGAGTGGTCTGCTATATTATCTTATTAAAGTATAGATATAGCAGATCTCATTGGAAATTTAAATGTTAAATTGAATTGAAGAGATCATAGGAGTAATTCTAAAAATTGTTAAATTTTAATAAGAAGACATATTTTATTTCAATTGATTTTAAGATTTGGCTGAAGGAGCGTAATAACTAAAGAATGATGAATTAAAGTATGTAGATTAGTCCCTTGACAATAGTTTAAGTTTACTAGTTTTAAACACCCATTTTATGTATTTTCATATGACAAAGCCTGTAATATGTTTATTTTTATTCTCTGTTGACAGTTTATTGAAACTAATTCTTATTTTGTTTTAACCTGCTCACTACTGTTTTGGTTGAATTATTCTCTACTGTTCAAATATTGTTAATAAAGAAATGAGAAGGCGAGACAAAAATTGTCTCGATTAAATTATTCAATACTGTTCAAATATTCATAATAAAAATGAATGGGAAGGCGAGACAACAAATGAGAAATTCGGCAGGAATTTAGGCACGAAAATAGGAGTGAATTTAGGTACAAAAATAGGCATGAATTTAGACATGAAAGAAAACTTCCTTAAAAGAGATAATCTTTTTTTGTTGCTAAATGTGATTCAGCAGCTACGCTCGCTTTTTTGCTTTCGCAAATAAGGACAGAAGACATTGTTAAAGTTAGCCATTAAACAAGAAACTAAAGAAAGTTCGAGCAAGCGTGATTTAATTTTACAAAAGAGTACAATTAAATGTCGCTTTTTTTTTTGTTCAATCAGGATTCACTCAGTGCTTAAGTCCAATTAAGGAATCTAAAAGTGGATGTCAATGGCATGATTTTGAAATTGAATCTGGCGAAGCTTAATCAAAGAGGTAAGTTTCCATAAAGAACGTGATGGATAACTTTTAAATTAGTTTTTATGGTGCATTATTTTTCCAATTTATATATATATAATATATATATAAATATATATATATATATATAAATTTCTAGCCTTTTTCATTTAGCATGCCTTGCTGTCTATGGCACCACAAACGCTTAAGTTAGTTCAGGAATATGGACAAGCATATACCTTAAATATTGAATTGTATGTCATTTTAAAGATGAATTCATATGCCTTAAATGATACTAATGGAATGATGAATGTACTCCTCTCACAGTTGTCACAGGTTAGGTCTGAAAAACCTGGAAAAAGGCATTCTAAATTATTGCAGTTTAGGGATTGTCTATTATTTATCTTAATTAGGGGCTCTTCGATCAAAGATTACTTTTAGACCCTATCCCCCTCTTGACGGCCTCCATTTCTTTTTCAAAGTTTTTTTAAGCGGTAATTTACTCTGAAACGTAATAGATTTTACTTATACCCCCTTCCCTCCTTGACTGAAGAAAGCTCCAAAAAATCTTTAGTTGACGACTCCTAAAAACACTCCCAAAAAAGGTTACATACATATATAATATCTGTGAACTAAACTTAAAAGATTGCTTTTGACTGATTTCCAGATTGATTATGTGTGCAAATTTATTTAGAGCTGTTGGGTTTAATACAAAGACCTACCAAATGTTAGCCGAATTTCGAAAAACAAGATCGCCAATGAAGCTTGAAAATACAAGCTTGAATAAAAGCGAAGACATTGTTTTTAATGCACAATCATCTGTTAATTCTATTGATGGAAAGTATTTGAATTTCAATTACCAAGAAATTTCAGCTTGTAAAGACTTTTTTAAAAAAGAATGTAGCAGTGTTAACGTAGAAGAAGCCAAAAAACTAAAATATGGGGAATTAGTTCCAGTTACCGGGACAGTATTCAAGGGTAATCAAACTCCAAAGGATGCGCCTGGTGGTGTTAAGGTAGTGCTGTAATTTCATTTCTGAAAAGCCTACGTTATAGCTCTGCGTTGTTTGAAAAATTAACAAGTTTTCACCAGACAATCCTTGCAATATAACCACTGATTCAAATAAAAAGAAAGATTCTGGAAAAAAGCTTCGTATGAATATTACTAGCATAACACTTTTACAGTAGCATTTGCTGAGTGCCCACACTGTAACATATATTATTTGCTTTATTTTTGTGATTTATGTTCACGATTTATAAAAAGAATAGTTAACTAACCTTAATCCTTTCAGGTAAAAGAAGATTGTGTTCTGAGATATACCCATAGAACAATAACTTTGAACCTGCGGAAAGATTTTATGAAGGAGTCTGTTTAAGTTTTGAGAATACCATTAAAAGTATAAAAATAAGTTCAATAACTTGAAAAAATTTAGAAAATTTTTCAACAAAGCAACAAATACAAAATGCTCAAATTGCAAGATGAAAACAAGAACAGTGAAACAGTTGCTGAAGTTCGCTCTAAAATGGTCTTAAAACTATTACTTGGAGTTTTTCCAAGTGGTAATTTGAAGTTCTAATTCTAAGTTCTAATTTAGTTTTAATTCAAATTATTATAAATTATTTATTTTGCAGGGAAAGGGATAAATTTTTTCTTGATTATCAGTATAATACAGCAAATAAAAAATGTCAATCCCTGGTTTAAGGAGAACTTACTTAATTACATACGGCCAGTGTGATACAGTAAAGTTTCCTACACAAGAGAGCTTTGGAACTGCAGTGACAAACGAGCTCAACAAAGATTCCTCTAAAGTGTCCGTGGATCGCTGGGTTTGCTGTCGAGAAAAACATGCGGACAGAAGTTATCATTACCACCTTGCTTTAAAGTTTTCAGGGATAAAGTGATGATAATAGTTTAAAGATCTGTTTCCATTAAACTTGGTATAGAGATTAAATTTTTGGATCACCATGTCAACTATTATTCCGCATATAAATATATAACAAAATCCAACGAATAGTATCCACCATCTTGATCTAACAAATATTAAAGAACCGAACACTACAATACTACAAAATGTACACAGGCGTACAGAGAATCTCCAAAACGAGTACTATATGGTAATAGTAATGTTCAAGTGGCCGATTAAAATACAAATTGCAACAAAAAAAAAAAAAAACGGCTTTCAAATTTAGGTGTATCATAATATATATTTTTTTAAAACACTCTTTTAAAAATAAAACTGATGTGTTTGCAGAAGCAAATACATGAAAATTGTCTGGCCAAACAGATTTAGCAACGTCTGCGCTTTCGAGATGAACTAAATTACTGGATGGTTTAATGTCAAAAACCTGGAAAATGGAAATTGCTCATATTAATATTGAACGCAAAGGTGTAACAAGGATACAGTTGATCCACAAAGCCGCCCAATCTATTTGTTTAGATGTTTGCAATAGTGAATGGTGTGCAAATCTTTGGTGTACCAAAGAAATACTTATCAAAAACAAAATTCATCACATAGTTTTTTTCAGTTGTACTTTTTAATTTACTGAAATATGGTCGGGGTAAGTTTAGAAACGTTATTATCACTGGTCCAACAAATTGTGGAAAACCTTTTCAATAAAACCACTGGAAAGCATTAATAATATTTTTTTGAATTCAGCACATGGATAGTTGGATAATTGGATAGTTTCAGATGAAGCAGAAGTGATAGTTCTACAAAACTTTCGCTGGACATGTGATCAAATAACCTGAAAAGACCTTCTTTTACTGTTGGAAGGAGAAACAGCTAAATTTCCAACACCAAAAAATATATATGATGAGGATGTTTGCATAAAATTAAATGTACCAATATTTGCAACAAGCAGATATAAAATAGAGTTTGTTGGAAAATTCAATGCAAGAGATTGGCGTGAGGATGAGATGATGGGTGTACGCTGGAAAATTTTTAGACTGAGCAACCAAATACTGTATGTAGCATGAGCAAAAGAATTTAAAACCATGTGCAGTATGTTTTAGCGAACTTGTACTCGAGGGAGAAGTATAATTTTTTTAGTTTATTGATTAAAGTTTACAGGATATATTTTTCACTGATCCGTTTGTTTTGACACCTTACACTACACATTACACAATACGTTACACTAAGGCTCTAAACAAACTATAGTGAACACGTTACACATTACGTAGTTTTAAAAACTATATATTCATTTATTTAAAAATATAGAATTGTAAGGTGTAAAGTGTCGATTATTCACAAGCTTTAGGAAGAAAACATTATTTAGCAGTGTAACATAGAGTGTAACGTGAGGTGTAATGTGTGGTCTATTCATCCTTATATGCATATTGACTGGCCAATAAATTAGAGTAAATACTTTGTATAGGTGTTGAGAAAAACGTTATGAGCTATGAGTTATGAGTTATGAGTTATGAATTTGCTTCCTTATAACTTCAATTGGAGATAAATCAGCAAATTGCAAAGTAAAAAATGCTTAATTAGACATTGCTGCGGTTATTGTGAAATTTGTCTTTTTTTGGCACTGAATGTTGTAAGTTTTGTTTTATAAAGAAAGATTGTTCTTCTTTCCTTAGAATTTTTTTTGTGGCATCATAACTAAGAACAAATATATAATATTACAAAAAAATCACAGGCAAATTTTTTCTTGAGATTCTTTTTGGTTAGTAAAATACATAGCGTTGACCAAATGAATCCTCTATGTACAAATGACATAATAGCTCAATTGACAGTTATTTTTATTAAGGAATACTGATACACCTTAAAAATACTAATTCATAAACTTTTGTCACGGAATGGCAACAGACTAAACCTCGTGAATTGGATCTTTTGCGACTTGTAATATTATACGGAATACATTGAATCAATATATAAAGGTTTGCGAAAGCAGTACGAGCTTCTTGGCAAGCCAAAATTAAAGTCTGTATGGTAATTTTTGATAGAAGAAAACTGCAACAGGATTCAATAAAAAACAATTTTTCTTACGCTACCAGCGATTAAAAATATATTTCAATTTAAACTGAATTTAAATTTATCTTATTGTAAAACAGTTATAATTAAAGACACGAAATTAAATATTAAAACAATAGATGTTTAAGATTATTCGAATGGAATGTTTTTGTTTAATTAACGTTAAAATAAAATTCTCTATCGACAATATTGAAATTAATTTTGATTTGGCTTTGATTTGGTAACTTTTGTCTTGATTGAACGATTCTCTCCTGTTCAAATATTATCAATGAAGAAATGGGGAAGCGAGACAATATTGTCTCGATTGAATTATTCTTTACTGTTCAAATATTTTTAATAAATAAATGGGAAGGCGAGACAAAATTTTTATCCATAATCTTTTGGAAGTATAATAATTAATGCTATAAACCTCAAGGTAACGTATTGATTTATTGGAAGCTCTACTCTACAATTATACATTTAAAAATCAAAGAAAGTGTTAAACTGAAGTTATTCCATTTTCTGTGACACAAGAAGAGGACACTTGAAGGTCTGGTAACCAGTTTGTTGAGCAATCAATCTTCTACTTCGTCGAAGGTTTTCGAACTTTCGACTCACAGAAATTCGCACTTTTGAGCTTCTTGTTATAGGTCCCCTAAAATAAATAATACATATAAATCAAACTTATATGAAAGCAAACGTGTAGCTTATAAATATCATAGTAAGACATTAATCTATCAGTATGAAATGATATTGGTTTATTTGACAGTTTATTATTAATATGTCATCCTAAAATTACTTCTTTAGTTTTTTTTTTATGTGACAAATGATTCAAAATTAAAGGCTTGCACAAACAATCTATAATAAGTTTTAACCCTCGTACACTTTCTCTTGAAATATTATGCATCCATATACCATATAACTAATACCTTGAAATTTATAATTTTAACTTCAGGTGGTATTTTTTATCTATATAAAATAACCAAGCTCGTCCAAAAAATAAAGAACTGCACAAATCTTTTTCGATTGGAATTATCAATTGAAAAATAATTTGAAACTTATATCCCAGAAATTCCAGATATTAGTTCCAAGTTTTAGTAGCTAATTAGTGTTCATAAAAGCCTATTTTTTTTTTATGAAGAAAAATTACTGGTGTGAAATACACTTGTAATTGAACTATAGTTCCAATAATTATTTTCAGAGTCTGTATAAGTGAGACACATAAGGTATATGGTTCATATTTAATTCATAAGGTTAATTTAATCTTTATAGAATAAGCGTTCAAACTTTTGGAAGCATTACCAAATCTGAATTCCTCTCAAGATAAGTACACTTGCCGCTAAGTGCAAAAACAAGTAAGTAGATAAAAATTAAAAAAAAGGTCATACGCAAATTTCCACTCTGGGGTAGATATCATTTCGATTCCCTTTTTTCCGCTTTCATACAAAGGAAATTTCAGCATCTTTGAACCAAACTTTTTTGCTTTTCTTCGCGTTCGCATGACATTAACGTCAAGTTTACCAAGGTGAACATATGGCTTGTGATCTATCTTTATTTTCTTGTTAGCTCCATTTATCTCGGTAACCTCATTCACATTAATAGTTTCACTAAAAGACTGATAGGCTTCTTCGTGTTGATGCTTTCTCTTCACCCCATAACAACTGAAATTGTGAAATATTACATAAATAATATAATTAAAATTCATTGATGCTGGTAAGAACTCACATTATTTATTAAATTACTAGGACTTTTTTTATATAAGATATTATAGTTAGGATAGTTTAAAATAATAGCCTTAAAATTTTCTTTTAAAAGTTAACTCATATATGCATGTATTTAAAATTCATTTTTGCATTTGAAAATGATATAAATAAGTAAATGAGAAGTTTTTAAACTTTCAAAAATAAATAAATCACTAAATACTTATTTCTTAAATTTGAGCGCTTAAGATGAAGACAAAACGCTTTGAAAGAAGTTATATCTTTTTGAAAATATCGAGTGTAAAATGTCTTACGACCAAGTCACAACATGAAAATGCCTTAGAGACCCAAATTCAAACCATGGATGTCAACCCCAGCATCAAAGTCTGATGAAAGTAACGAAGCACTCAACCAGTATTTGGTGAAAATTTTTAACAGTTCTAATATGAAGGTTCCATCAATCTGCTATCACGATTCCAGGAAACAGTATTATGAGCATGCGCTTTAAATAAATCTGGAAAAGCTACAGGGCATATTCTCTCTGAGATACCGCCTGATTATTTACCAAAAATTAGAATTGGTATGGAGGTGCCTGCACTGTATAATTTTCTAAAAAATGTGTTACAGAAATTATAACGAGGGGGCAGCCAACAATATCTTTTAGCGTAATGTGAACAAATTTAAATTGATCAAACCTGGTTTTTTATACATCTAGGTTCTCAAATCAATTTACTGATCATGTTGAAACTACATGTTGCCGTCACATATTGAAAACAAAATTTTTGTTCAGAAAATTTCTCGAAATGATATTTTTCCTAGAAAAAATTTCGTGTTGAACACTTCTTTGATAATGAACATAACAATTAATAGTTTTCGAATTATAATAAATTTCATAAACAAATTAATTAGGATTCGCCGGTGTAGATAAGCTGGAATAGTTTAGTTTTTCTATCGCCAACCAGTATGCTCAACTTACAAGTCCCAGTTAGGACAAAACTCGTTGTTTGGGTATCACATAGCTCATACCATATTTAAGCAAAAATATGAAAAGAAAATACAATAAATATATATATATGTATCATTTTAAAGTCAGGTATCTTATCCTGTCTGTAAATTTTAATTTTAAATTATTTTACCTAAATTTAAAAAAATTAGGTACGCTAATGCGTATAGACATACTATGTATACTATGTATACTAACTTTAATATTAATAAAAACAATAGAATGATTAATTTCGTAAACTAATAGCCGCTCACTCCACCAATGGATACAATGCAGATATTGCTAACATGTATTGTTCAATAGAGATGATAAAATGCTTTTAATATCGTCTGTCTTTTTGAGTATAATCATTTCGATAATTTGCGGGTCAGAAAGAAAAGGTTTTTATTAGTTGTTTTTATAAAAACTGTATTAATTTTTCTTCGATTAAAACCAAGTTTAAATTTGATCCTGGAGAAAAATTGATAATTTCTCTTTCTACAGAATTATTTTGCGGTGATTACTCCAGTTAAGATGTAATAATTCTTTACGCTATTTGTAACTATAAAAAAAAAAGCAGCGTTGCTTTAAAATAAATCAATTTCGGCAAGCTCTTTGTTATTGGTTTATAATTTTAATTTTTTTAGCTTTTCCTCCATTTTGTTTGAGTGTATCTTGTTGTGCATAACGTCTGGTATTCTGTGTTTTAGGAGTTTTTATATATCTTGATTCTTCTTAAAGTAGACGCTGCGTTGTGCGATGAAATATTTGGAACTTATATTCCACATATATGATCTTATCTTTCGCTAAACAAGCTATCAAGTATAATGAATGCATAGATGTCTCATGGGGTATTGAATCCTTGATCTCTGGTTTAAAAAAAAATTTTTATTGCCTCTATAGCTTTTTTAGCTAACAGCGGTAGTTTTTTTATTTATACATGTTCTGTAGATTACGCTTGGCTGTTCTGTAAAATAATTACAATTATTTGGACATGAAAAAAATTTTATTTATTATCAATACACTAATTGTTGGTTGAGTCGACTATTCAGACTTTTTACCCTTTAATGTTGTAATTTTGATAAAGTCAGAGTATTTTTATGAAAATTTGTTGCTTTGCACTATTTATTATTCAAACATGTCCAAATGTTAAAAAAATAGATTTTCATGCAATTGAGTCAAATCAGCCTCTAATAGCTGACCTGGCATTTTGTTAATTTAAATTTTCTGTGAATGACATATATATATTTTTTTTTAACAAAACCATTGCTTTTAGTGCATTAAATCAATTTGCCATTTTATTGTGAAGCCATTGTGGATAAAAAAAAAATCATGTTTTGAGATAAATTATTTATTTGGACGACATTTCGGAAAACAACTTTACAGGTATGCGAGTTTGATAACCTCGAGGATAGCGACTTTCCCCTGGTTGCCTAAATGCCTTTAACTAAATGCCTTGACTTTTACTTTCCTGAACAGAGATTTAAACTCAAATCCTTCATATTCTCGAGTAACAACTAAAAACAACTTCCATAAAAAATTGAAGTTACGTATTTTCACGGGTCAAACATAAAAAATTGCAATTTAAAATTGTAATGAAAGTTGTTTTTATGACAAAAAAAATAATAATAATAACAAATGCCATTACCATTTGTCTTTAATTACATCCTACGTCACAACTGTATAAATACGGACTTCAAATGTGATTTTATAATTATGAATAATTAATTCATAATTATAAATCAGGAAAAGTGTATTACAGTTTATATAATGAGATATTTTTATGAACAAAAGCATTCTCCTAGGCCAGCAGCTTTTAGAAAACGGATGTCTGCTTTGGCCATTAACAATATTATAACAGCCCTTTCTTTATAAGCTAGTTGAAAAAAGAGACAAGATTTACTAATTCTTTTCACCAAAGTAATACAAAAAAAAGTTTCCATATGTAATGGGAAGGCATCATATACATAAAGATACTGCTTTAGATTTTAGGTTGGCTAAGATTACAGTATAAGCGAACAGCAAAACTTTATCCAACTAGTTTTTACTTAATCCACCAGTTTTGGTCATTTAAAAGTATACAATGCTTTCAGAAGACAAAACCCTTTGCAGGTAAAACTAAGCCAATAAATTTTTTGTACCATTCCAGTTTTCAAGTGCTTTCACAGTGTTTATTAACAACGTATAAGTTGCCTTAAAACCTAATATATCAACTTACCTAAATTGAACTTTAACAGGAGAAATAGCAGCTGGAGTTATATCTGAGTTAATATCATTTACTTTTTTTGTGATACGACTCATAAAACTATCAAAAGATTTTTCATTGGCAACCATTGCATCAAACCTTTTATATTTTGAGGGAGTTGAATTCTTTTTATGTAAATCTCCTTTCAAATGCTGATAACGGTTTGCAAATGATACGTTGCACAACTCACAGAATCCGTGCATAGAATCCTTAACTGCTGCTGGTTTCATAGTTTTCATTGTCCGAAACTTTGACGCGTCCAATTCACTTGAAAATGCTTTGTTAACGGCCAAACGCGTAAGAACGCGAGGTTCGGTAAATGGTGATCCATCTATAGTGTTGTAAAATATTTTTGGAAATGATGGTAGTTCTTTGTAAACTGGTTGATACATTTCGGAAGAATCCTCAAATTTAATGAAACTGCCTTTAAGTGGAGACGATTGAATGAATTCCAAAGATTTGGCATTAATATAAGCGAAGATACTGCCTGCTTGCTTTTCGACATTCAATAACCAACGCAATACTTTATTCAGGGGTTGGACATTAATTCCCATCCTTTCAGCACGTTGGACAATGTTGAATGAATGTTTCGGACTGGCCCGAACCTTCGATAGCATCCTTTGAGCACGAGTTTCAATCTTAAAGTTTAATTTTTGAATTAATTTAATACATAAATATTTTCTACTTTATTTCTTAGAAATGGCATTAAAATCAAATTAGAAAAATTTAATCAATTTTAGATTCATAGAAATATAACCCAAATAAGGTGATTCCCTACTGAATTTTTTCAAAAATTGAAAAAATATACATATGTTTGAAATACACCCATATTCACGGAAAATTTATCTTAAATTCCAAATCTGGCATCAAATTATGTTTTTTAAGTAAATTTTGAGATATATCCTATTTATCACATCAAAATAAAAAAAATAAAAAAAAAGGAAAAATAAAAAAACTGTCTGAAATTTTGTTTTCCAATCCTTAAAAGCCTAAAAGATAAAAGTATTTATCCCCTTCAAACACCCTCTCCACGGAAAAGAAAAATGTATGTATTGTTTAAATGGATCTTTTCAAGATAACCCAGGGTTTTCTTTCAGTTTCGGTTTGAGTTTTCATTTTTAAGTAGAAAACACCCAAACCTGTTGTTGTGGTTGAATATCTATATGCGGTTCCTGTTTGTTGCTGCCTTTATTGAGATTTATTAACGTGATGGGTGATGCAGATAGACGTAGGAAGCAACGATACAATGGAAAGAGAAAACGAAGGTTTTGTCAGAGTATTAAAAGTTACCCTTCAAGTGTTGACGGAAACGACGAAACACATCAGTTTTTGGTTAACATTTACACTGATAATACCTTTGCCCCTGTGGACAATAGTATACTTGTTCCAGAAATTGTAATCCCTAATATAGTTAAAGTTAGTATATTTAATGATTTTTATGAACACTCATAATACTGAATGACTTTGCTGGAATTTTGGTAAGCCTCGTCAGGTTTTTCTAAGACATTATGGCCGCAGCGTCAAGGTTAATGCATACACGAAGTAGGGGTTATCGCATCAAATTGTAATAATTTGTTTGTGTGGAGAGAGAAGTTGTCTTAGCAAGTGTACCCAAAAACTAATGGATCAAGTTGTTTTGATGTAAACATTAGGCGAGGGCGGTCATAATTTTTCGTGAACTTGGTCTCGGTCATTCTGCTATGGAAAAATTTTTTCTGGAACGTTAAAAAAGATAAAGAGAAAAATTTAATCTATCACCTAGTATTAAAGAAAAGCTTGAAATCAAACAATTGTTTGAAAATTTGAGAGATAAAGAGCTCTTAAAGAAATCTCTACACGGTGAGACAAAAAGTGAGTGAGTCTTTCAACAGTATCGTGGGTTCCCTTGCTCGAAACGCGTATTTCTACGCAGAAAGAACCTTGAGAGTGCAACCAATTCTGTCATTTTAGAGTTCAATGATGGTAAAGAAGATAAAACTTCAGTTATGGAAAAAGCTGGTGTTGTTATGGGACAGCAATAAGCTTTAAAAACAATCTCACACTACGACATATATATATGTCGGT
>JAUZNK010092335.1:0-12413 GCA_035046665.1 Euphysa ruthae | reverse complement strand
TATATTATTTATTTTTTTTTCTTCGATGATCAAATTTTGTATGTGTGTACAATTAAATTAGTTCAGAAAAATCGGTTTTTCAGTAGCAAATTTTATTATTTTAGAAATTTTCGCTTATATTTTAGATACCAGCAATAATGACATTTCAATCTTCTTTTTTTTCTTATACAGTTTTACGTCCATTCTCCATACTAGCATGGGTTAGATATAAATGCCAATGAAATTATAGCTGAAGAAAATGGTATCTAAAATCCAAGCTAAAATATATAAAGTAAAATAAATTGGTATTGAGATGAGCGCATATTAACTGATGTTTCTCAATTAATTTTTCATATATAGCAGCGAATACAGTAAGTTTTTCACTTTAAACTGACAATAATGGAAAAAAAAAAACGCATGGGTAACATGTGGTATCATGACGACTAGAGTAAGCAAATTTTTGCCGACAGCCGCATATTTATTTTCTGATAATACTTTAATGTTAAAAGAATTAAAATTATTCGGCTGCCGTTAACTGCTATGGAAACAACAATAAATACACATGTGATGTGTATTTTGTTTTATTAATTTGTTTTATTAATTTTATTAATTTGTTGTGATTCCCAAAAAAAAATTGTTGAAAAATACCTAAATTCTATGAAGAAGCACACATAGCATCTAAAAAGCACAACTAATAATTAACATCGGCAAAAAAAAAAAAGGTTTTGTTGATAACATCTCTTTTTAACGACGACCCAATCAAGAGCTGACTGTGTGTAAAGGGTATAGCTAAGTGTTAATGATAATAACAAAAATTTAACGTATTTCTAACGTTCATATTTTTGCCTTCGTTTTGCTACGATTATAAAACGCCATAATACCTTTCCTGATGCTTAAGCATATCTATTCTAAACTTAAAACAACGATACAGATGAAATACTTAAGGAGTGTCACCATTTGATAGTTCTTGAAAAAAACATAAAGTTCATGTAGAGAATATTAGTAAAATAAACAGACAAATTGATAAAAAACAAAAACAAACAAAAAACGGAAAAACGCAAGAGAACAACAAGCAAATCCGAAAAGAAAAAGAGAGAAATTAAACAGAGACTTTAATGACAATCTTTTTGAATGGATACCGCTTTAAATGGAGTAAGGAGCGTGTTGGAGTTAAAATTATTAAATTTTCAAACTCAATTACAAAAAAGCAAGAGATTTATTCCTGCCACAGTTGCATTGATAAATGCTGGAATACTTACCATACTATTGACATTGTATTTTAAATAGTGTAGCATAAAGTTTTACATTATCGAAATTACTTGTTAAATGGTTAGTGATATTCGAGTTTCAGTAAAGAAGTTAAAAATTGAAGATGGAAAATTATTGTTGAAAGAATCAAAGACAAAAAGAAAATTTGCTATTTTAACCATATTTTAGATTCCAAAATAGGTATATATCTCATCTAAATGGTTGAAAGTTTATAATACAAATAGATTGACGTTGAACTGAAAGTATTTTGTTTATATGATAATTTAATCAAAGCAAAAATTGACTTCAAAATTATTGTTAGTTATGACATCATCCCAGTCAATTTCTAGAAAATTAGAGATGTAACTATCATTACCATAGTTATTGATATTTTACGAAAAATATTATTTTTGGATGGAGCAAATGCTTTGTTAAAATCGAGATAAATAAAGAATTAAAATTTTAGTTAAATTACCAAACAAGGTTTCATTGTTTGTGAGATTAGAAAAATTATTATCAATAATTATTTTAGATCAATATGTTATTCTCGAAGGAAGAGTGATAAAAGAAAGAATATTTTGAGGAAGTTGCTAAATTGAAGAATAAAGAAGTTTCATTTTTAATACAGCATTGTAAGAAATAAATTGTTGAAGTCACCTAAAAGATTTATTTTCAGATGATAATTTTGAAAGAAAAGGAGTCAAATAATTATTGTTAAAATCATCTATATCCATACATAGATGTCTATAAATGTATCCAACAATAATATTTGATTTTTTACGACAGATTATTTCAACAAATATAGATTCAAGAAAGTTTGATTTTTACATCAATAAATCATTTCTGCATTTATAGTGCAAGTTATTAGATGAATACAAGAGACTTCCTCCACAGGAAGATTCGGTAGGAGTGTGTTTAAGAACCTTCAAGTTCAGTCGGGATAGAATTAGGGATGTTTTTCCCGTGTCTAGTTTCAGTTATTCCAATAATACTGAATTCAAGGTTTTCGAAATGTTTTGCGATATGAGAATATGTTAAGATGAAATGTTGAGAGAGAATTATTGCTTTAAAATTTAGAAGCAAAAAATCATCAGTATCATAATACCCACAGTTCAATGCTTGATAGGCCCTAATAAATATCTTTATATAAACCTGGAGGGCAATTATTAGTTGTTTTAAATTAAGAACACAAATTTACATGTAATGGGTAAACACATTCCATGCTGAAATAAATTACATAAGATTTTTTAACCACAAAAAATTAAAAAGTCACAGTAATAAAACGGCTTCAATGGTTGAAAAACACTATTTAGTTGCAGTTATAGACAAAAAGAAAATTGTCCAAACTATGGAAATTGTAGAGCAACCAACATAATTTTTAAATTATGATTTACAGTGGGGGTGTTTCAAACAAGATATGTTAACCACAAAACATTTTTCAATTACAATTAATGTTTAAAAAAATTTTTTCTTTCAGGCTATATCTGGGGAAAAAAAAATAGAGAAAAAATAACTCCAAAATTATTAAAATATTAATTATTAAAAATTATTTTGTTTACCAGAGAAATTTGAAATAATTTCTTATCAAAAGTTGATATCAGAATGTTGCAACAAAAATTAATCTTTGCTTATAAAACAAATAGTTAGTTTGAAATCTTACTACAGTTGCTGCATATGTTAAAAATTCCTTGAATTTTTAAAATTTCAAGCTTTTTAACTATAAATAACTGTTTTATATATAATTAGTTGTGAAAACACAAATTTTATTTGAAAATTTTTGATATCTTTCATATCTCTATACAGCAATCAAAAGTTGCAAATAAAGTTTGTGTTTTAACTGCTTTTATTTATATATGTACATTTTTTGTTCAGCTGGAGTTTATCAATTTTGAGGTAATCCTGTGTACTCAACACAACTACCCTAGAATTCTTATTTTCCTCTTTTATGGTAATCAAAAGATTTTTATAACCATACAGAGCACTAGGTTAGAGAAATATGTTTGATCCCAAGACAACTGAAATGTTAGCATAATTTCACCAAAACCTAAAAAAAAATCACATAACAAGGTTAGAATCACCTGAAATTCACATAATATGGATCATGGAGTTTATTTACATAATTGTGATTGAATAAATAAGTTAATTTCATTTAATAAATTTTAAAACTTACTTTTAGTCAAAAACAGAATGTCAAAATCTAAAGGGAAGAAAAGTAGCATAAGTGCATCTAGCAGAGATCAATCTTCATTTGAATTTGAAAAAACTCCTCTATCCGAAGTAAGTTTTATTGTCTAAATTCAATACTCAAATTGGCTTGCCTATTGTTGGTAATCTTATAGACAGGATTAAAAATCGACTAAAATCAGCTGCTGAGATATACTAAATTGAGTGGCAGAGCTAAAAGAAATTATCGCAGCAAAACAAATGTTTTTAAAATTTAAAGTTAATTTTGATTTCAACTAAAGTGTTATTTGCAAATATTTTTGGTTGTTTTGAAATCAATACAGAGGTTATATTACAGGTGTTTTATTCAGTATTGTTTTTTTACTATTGATTTATTTACCCAAGTTAGATTTAATAAGAAACAACATAACTTCACCAACAGTATTTAATTTTTAATATCAAATAGGTTTGAAATTTATTTGGGCTTAGACCTTGATAAGTTTATTTCACACATCTAGCTTGAAGATATCGTATCAGGTTTTTTTTTTTTTTTTTTCGATCAATTTCCCTTTTTTTTGTTATTTGTTAAATTTTTAGCATCACAGATTTTTAGCAGCAGCATTCTGTTTGATTTCTTTTTATTTTTCTGATTTGCTTTTTTATTTTTTTAAAGATTATTTTTCTTCATGAGCTCAATTTTTATTTATCTGAATGCTTAATGTATGTTTCCTTTTTTTGTATATTAAATTATTCTAAATAATTAAAGTATACACACCCAATTTCACTTATAACAGTTAAATCTTTCTCATGATATAATTAAAGATAATAAAAGTTTCTTTCTTTATTTTAATAACAACGACGTATCTCATTAAGACGACAATAAATTACCAAAAAAAACAATTTTCCTTAATCTCCAATGTGTAAACACATCGTTCAGTTATTTATTCTTTTATTCACAATGAATAGCAGCTATTTAAAAAAAAAACATTCAAAACAATTACAGGTGAGTGAGACTTGTTATTCTAATAATTATTTTCTAAAGCCACTTTTTGAATTATTTCTGTTCTATTCGTAAAACAATCGTTTGAAGGTTTTACACTGTCCTTTAGTTAGTGAAAGTTAGTGAAAGTCGAGAAGAAAAAATAATTTTTTGTGTTCAGTTTAAATATAGAAAAAAAAGATGTGGAAAATTTTTGCTGCATCACCAAAATTTGCTTTTTTTAATCTTCTTGAAGAAATTCACTCGGGTAAGTTTGTTTTAAAAGTTCTTAGATAAAAATAATTTTTTATTTCAAATGAAGATTTTTGTAGAGGTGAAGATAACTTTGTTTTTTGATGATATTATTTGGCTTTTCTGCGCTTAATTTTTTTTTCATTTGTTAAAATTTATACTGTTATTGCCCTGTGGTCTCAAAATCTCCTGGTTGACATCCAGCGGGGGATAGCCATGTCTCATGGCCAGCCTGGGGTCTTCAGCCTTGGTTGGCAACCTTCTTAGTGATGGCGTCACAATAAAAACACCTAGTTCCTTGATCTGTAAAACAGTGTGGGCAGCTTTCTTTTTGGTATTTTCACACATATTCACAGATCTTATCTTCTTTTTAAATGCTTGTTTTTTATCTGTGTCTGTGGTAGTAGCATTAATTATGCGTTTTTATAATTATGCGTTATAATAGAATATCCACAAATTATTTGATACAGTCATTTTAAGTGATTAAATCAAAAAACTTACCGATTGTTTTTCTCCACAAAAAATTGTAATTCGTTGTAACTGCCTAACCGCAATAAGAAAGAGGGAAAAGGAAAATTTTGATTCCTAAGGGTGCTGGTGTTACTGCGCAAAAAAATATGTATCATACTAAATTAATTCAAAAAGCTAGGTTGAAACTCAATTTTAGCATTAAAAACAAATCATTTTTATAAA
Organism: Euphysa ruthae; assembly: GCA_035046665.1. Lineage (NCBI taxonomy): Eukaryota > Metazoa > Cnidaria > Hydrozoa > Anthoathecata > Corymorphidae > Euphysa > Euphysa ruthae. The sequence goes on along the minus strand of JAUZNK010092335.1, from coordinate 7,099 downwards.
CTCAAGCTCAATATATTTGTATTTCCTTAAATTTATGAGCATCTAAGCTAAAAAACACATCTTGCTTGAATATTTTTGCATTTTTTAACCATAAAATCAATTTATCATGAATTTATCATTGTTTTTTGGATCCACAAAGTTTTGCTTTGAGAGATTTATATAAACTATAGGCATTTTCCATTCATTTATCTATAGTTTTTTTATCATTAGAACCATTTTAATGTTTTAATATCCATTTCCTGTAAAGTTCAGAGGAAATTCATATTCTTACAGACCCAAAAATTATTTTTAGTAAAATATGTTTATGATTAGATTTGGAAACCTTTATTTTTTTGCATTTTTTTATAAAAAAAAAATTGATATATATATATATAATTTATATAGATATATCAACTAAGCATCACATTTATCTGATGCTTAGTCATCAATTTGAATCATTTTTTCTGAAAGGTATTTTGTACCTTATAACAATGATTTCACTTTTCAAAGAAGTATTGTTTAAGCAATCTTTGTCTGAAGCTTGAGAAAACTGTTATAGATCTGAATTTAAAATTTGTTACTAGAATTGATAGAAAACATTTTAATATATATATAATTTAAAAATTCTAAAAATATGGTGTTAGTAGCTATTATAAATTTTAAGGCATTTGATAAAACTCTAATGAAAGTACAGTTCAATGTCTTGTTGACATTTTTGTCAAAACCCTTGGTCATTTTAAATGAAAAACTAGTTGAAAGTTTTAAGCTTGACAGCAATCCCAGTGTTTCATCACCTGTGCACATGTGTAAAGATCTATAACTTATCTTTTAGAGCAGCTGGTTATGTTTTGTTGCAATAGCCTCTCCAAGTAATTCTTATGATGTTGATGTTTTATCTTGTGCTTATGAAACCATCAATTCTGGTATTCGCAAACTCTTTACAATGGTTGATTGTTCTGGTTTATTACTCGAGGTAAGCTTTCTAATCGCATATAACTATAACGTTTCAAATTTCCCTTAATAATACAAGGAATCATTTTATTTAGATAAACCATAATGAGTTGATAGATCTGTCTATCAATTTTGACTGGTGCTACCACTAACATCCTTCCTGAGATTAAAACTCTGGACTTTCACCTTTATTGTAGCCCGAAGATGGAGAATTTACAAGATTTGATATAGTTGGGGTTTATAAATTAATTTCAAAGCCATTATTGTGGGAACGTTACTTTAAATTCTTTAAAAAATCTTTTATTTTTTTATATTAGCTTATAATTTTATTTCATTACTTTTTGTTTATATTATTTCAAAATCAGAGAACAGTTAAAGAGAAGCCTTGTAATAAGTTTGCGTGTTTTTTTGTAAAAGAGGTTTTAATTAGTCAAAAGTTCCCAAAGATGGTTATTAATATTTAATGAGCTTGTGATTGTTTAATAAATCAATCAAAGAGTTCTGGCTACACTCATTGCTTGCATCATTTTCAAATTGACTTAACTGCAATTAAATAAGTGTTTTATTACAGGGTATTATGCAATAATGGTATAATACCAAATCTGTCACCTTTTTTCTTCCTAGAAGTTCTAAAGTTGGGTATATCCGCAAAAAATAAAGAGTTACAAAAAGTTATAACCAGGACTGTTAAACTACTTTCTTATGCATAAGATAACTCAACATAGAAAATTTAAACACCACAAAGCTGTGTATCTTCAATAAAATTAGCATATTTGTATTTAGTAATAATAAATCCTTGATACATGTTGTTGCATTTTGTATGTTGCATACCATCTTTTAAGAATTTATTTAATACCAGATTTCTGAGTTTAATAGTTTAAACATGTTTATATTGATACCAACAAATAATTGAAATATTTTATAACACAAATGATTAAATATATAGCGGATAATTTCTCAAAAGTATTTTTCAGGTATTTTATTTTTAGGCTAAAGAATTTTCTTTGCAAAATAAAACTGCTAAAGGCAAGGCTACTGATGGAGTACCACGATTTATAGAAGTTTGTGATCAGATCAAAGATACACTTGAACAAGGAAATAATGTATCAGCATATCAAATGGCAAAATTGCTTAAGTTTAAAATGTTTATGATTAAAAAAAATGATCTTGATAAAATAGAACATGAAAAAAAGGTTTGTTTCATTATTTTTGAGATTGTAAACAAAAAAGAATGAATATCTGCATAAAAGAAAATGATTTTTTTTTTGTTACCATGAATACAGTTTAAAACGAAAATCTTAATTGCATTTTATAGATTTACCATACAATAAATTCACTAGCAAAGCCATATAAAATTAATTTTTCATATCATATTCCTTACTTAAAAATTGATGCTCTAAACGTCAAGTTATATATTTTTTTTTCAGAAAGAAGTTTTAATGCCATATTTCTTTAAATTTTTAAAAATATAATAAATAATCCTTTTTACTTTACCGGAATTTAGATAAATTATTTACCGATATTTTGTAATGATATGTTTAATTAAAAAAGACACTAAGTAAGTTTTTTTTTAAATATTGTTGTATTTTGTTACTGGGCCAGGAATCATTTTAGGCATAGAAATGACGCTTTTTAATTTTCAAAGTAGGAAGATTATAGATATTTTGACCCGTATGGCCGTCATCCTGAAGTTCTTGTTCTTGGGTGCTTTTTTGGCAAATAAAATTTATTTCGAAAATATCGCAAAAAAAAATTTGTTTCTGGTGGTTTTAGCATCTTTTGATTGGACCAGGTTCCCAGACCCCTAAAAATTAAATTTATGTTATTTATTGTACATATTTTTTTAAATTTGTTTAACAATTTATGTTGCCATTCTGTTTGGTTTGTTGCTAGAAAATAATATTCTTGATTTTTTTAGAATGTTAACAATATTAGATATTTCAACATAAATGTGAGCCAGCCCAAAAATTTTTTTATGTGAATAAAAACTATAATACTATTGAAAAAAACTGGTTTTGTTTCTGCTGTAAAATCCATAAATATATTTTCTGAAATTTTACCACCTAATATTAAAAATTGTTGTTGACTCCTGGTAAATACAACGCAAATTTATTTCAAACTTAAAGAAACTTTTTAAAAAATTTCATAGCAAATCTTTGCAAGGCGATTGCTGTAAAATAAAAATAAATAGATTGTGAAAATTTCTGTTTCTTTGATTAAACATAATCTCCCATCCCCATGACCTGTTTTCAATGCTTTCAGACTTAAATAAAAAAAAGGTTAATAATTGTCCAAAAGTTTATTAGATTTATTTTGATGATTTCTGACATTTTATTTAAAAAAAATTAAAATTTGGTTCTATTACCTGGTATAAATATAGTAAGCCCTTAAGCCCTTAAAGATATGCAGCAGAACAATATAGATCAAAACTTAAACTATTTTGATGCATTTTTGATGAAACCATAATAGTCATAGAATGAATAGAAATATTTTTCAGCCTTTAAATTTGATTTAGGGAAAAAAAACGTCAAATAATTGAGTTTGCCTACTGCTGAATGCGAAATTTGGCAGTTATCCCATTTTTTCGTGTTTTTCCTTTAGGCTACTGAAACAGAGGGTGAGCTACCAAACCATGACTTTGATCCTCAAACAAAATCACAATCTCCACCGAAAGGAGGCAAGAAAGGTGTAAAAAAAGAAGAATTTTTACCCAAGATAAATTCAAAAATGAAAAAACGTGGTGAAGAAGTGGAGGAAATTATTACAATTGGTTAGGCAAATATTATTTCATTAACTTAATTTTGTTCAGAGATTTTCAGGTTATTTATGAAGAGTTGTAAGCTAGACATTGACATTATCAGAAATGAACCAACATGTGAACGGCCATCTCTTATGAAGTTTGACTTTTAATGATCTCCAGCCATTATGGTAAATAAAAAAAAAAAAAAACAAAAAAAAAAATTATAATAATAATAATAATAAAATGAAATATCCATTATCTAAAAATTTACTACTTAATGCTTAAAATGAAAATTTGTAAAAATGTAAAAATTGTGTTTTGACATTTATATTTGTACTTTTGTTTGTCCATCACATGTAACTTTTTCACTTATGTTTCATTTAATGTCAAATTTTTGCCATCCTTCCTTCTTTCCTCCATTTTTTGGATAATTTCTATAATTTTGTAGCCGCTTTTATAGCAAATAATCTGAAGATGTTTAGATGATTATACTGGATAAATAGCTCATTGGTTATTTGTAAATTTGGTTTAGATGATGAGCCTGATGGAGACAGTGATCCACAGAAATATATAATTATTACGGGTATCACAGACACATCAACTATTAAACATCTCATAAATATTAATGTTCCTGTGAATGCTGTCATCAATATCAAATCAAACTATTTTTCAAGAGTGACCAAGTTATCAGGTGGAAGCAAGGAGGTCCAGTATTTTTTCATTATTTTCCTTTAGTTTTGTTATTATAAAAAGTATATATATATATATAAATTTCAATTAATTCTATTATAGAATGAGATTATATATATCAAGATGTCCTGCTTATTTAATAATCATCCTTTTTACTTGTTAGGATACAAAAATATCATGACTTCTCCTGACTCCTTTTTTTTAACTTATCTGTGAACCACCCAATAGGACCAAGTAAATTTAAAATTATAGATATATTAGTTATATATTATGGTCATTTATTATTTATTATTTCGTTATGTTTCAGAACCAATTCCTTCTAGTAAAGTTAAGTAATTTACTCACTCTATTAACAAACCTAGCCATGTCAACTGCATTTCATGCACTTTCCCCAAAATATAGCAATCTGAAATCCAACAAAATTCACTGTTATCTACAGTCTACAAATGCTAACAAATCGACTTAACCTATAGATGTTCCTTTGCTGTCTGCATGCTGCAATTAATTATTTTATTTCTACTAATATGTACTTCTGTTATTTTTAGTCTATCAAAACTTATAAAAACGTTAGAATTTAGTTCGTATTTTCTTTGATGATGGGAGCAGATTGTTTCCCAAAACCTTGCCAAATGATTAATTATGTAACTCATGATACGTTTTTACTTTTTTAATATATTGTTCTGACTGAGTTGACAAATTTAAATTTATTAAAAACATCCTAACATTGTCAATTTCACTTGTTAGAAAATTCAAAGTTATTGTTGCACTTTTTAAGTTTATAAATTATCTAATCCATTACTTTAACGTGTCAAAAATTCCTAGTGTTGTTTTAAAAATGTATAGAAATGTTTTAATATCAATAAATCATTTTGGATTAATTTCATTTTATTCGAAGTTTGGAGAATAATTCTGCAGTTCCAGTAAGATTTAATACAATATCATTATTTTTTAGCCCAAGTTCTAAGTTTTTCTTAAATTATTGTTTGTTTTTTACATGATATTCAGCATTTCTACAATAACAACATCTCAAATTATCCTGGAAATTTTCTTTGATTTTTACTAATTTCACTGGAATATTATGACACTTGATTGCAAAGAAATTTTGCTCTTAAAACAGCCTATAATCGATTTGGTGTGTGGGTGTTTTATTTCAAACCAGTTTTATTCTTTATTAAACTTCAGTTTAATAATTCTTGTAAAGCAAAGTGATTTCATATAAACAAAATTATTATATTTTAACCAACCTGATTTTATTTAAGGATGGGAATTTTGAAGAATTTTCAGAGCTTGAAGAAAAGTTACGAAATTTCTGGAAAGATTCAAAAGATCTTCTTCATGGAGTTTCTTCAGGTCACAAGCTCTGTGATGTTGCGCAACTTACTGTGCATGTACCTGATGATTGTTTACCAAAACAGCTAATCCCAGAGATAGAAAACAAAGAAAAGGTAAAAGTTATAGATCTTTTTTATTAAAAAATATTTTAAAAAATGACTTTTCTTTTTCGAGGATTATTTGATTCATTCTTTTAAATAATTTTTTGATAGCGATCTTTAATATTTGCATTCCCAAGAAATTTCTTTTTCTAAGTTTTGAAATTTAATGAAATTAAAGGATAAGGTTCATATAACAGCTTAAACTCTTGCTTCCAATACTGGGTCTTTTGTAGTTTTTTTTTAACTTTTACAAAAACTGTTTACTTTTTTCTCCATAACTTACATATATTTATAGGAATATAGAGGGAATCAATGGCTGCTGTCAAAAATTCTTGTTTTTTTGGAAATTTTTCTGATATATGGTAATTTTTTGATTAAAATATTATTTTCTGAAATTTTTTCAAATTCTTTAATTGTAACATAATTTTTTTTATACTATTGTAATTATTCAAATAATTTATGATGAAATTACATTTAAATTTTGGGGTTTTATTGAATCTTAATTTGTTTTTATTAGTAATTGAGTAATAGAGGTGCAAATGGCCTGTATTTAAACTGTAATATTTCAGTAAATGTTTTTTTAAAGCTTGTCATTACTTTTAAGTTATGCATTATAAGTTAAATTTAAAGGATCTTAGATTTTTATCTTATAACTTGTATATATATTAAATATGCCAAAAAATTTTACATTTTCTTGAGAAATTATTTTCTGATTTCACAAAGTTTTAACAAATATGCTTTTTGATAATTTATAATATTTTTTGTCACTCAAGGGTTTTTTAAGCTCATTTTTCAATTTCTCAGAATTGAATCTAAGAATTCTTTAAAATTTTGTATGAACCAAGTGACAATAGAAGAAATAATTTTAGCCCACACGAGTATTCTTTGCAAAATTTTTGTTAATTGTTAATGAGCTATAAAACACTTCTCCCGTTTTCCAATCTAAAGGCACACGCATTGCTAGAAACTTTTCTGTTTATGGCAATAAATAAAAATTTCTACTATGTTTAGTTGATTCGCTCTACTTAAAATCTTTATTTGATGTGCATTTTTTATTTTAGAAGTGTATATTGTACTTGTGACCAATCTAATACTTGGCTTTTTCCTAGAATGAATTTGGTATGTGGCTATTTGGCAAAATTGCTGAAACTTGCTATGATCTCTTAGCAAGGTATGATCAATACAACCTCTATTTGAAAAATCTACATCTGATTGACGTATCTGCCGATCAAAGAAAATTTTTGTCATCACTTTCTATTGATTATTCCAAAACAGTTTCTTCGGGTAGGTAGTATGAATACATATA
>JAUZNK010092324.1:0-12414 GCA_035046665.1 Euphysa ruthae | reverse complement strand
TTTTTATTTTTTCCGTGTTTAATTGCTTACTGTATATTTGTTTGGCAGAAAAGATACTTACTTACTTACTTACTTACATTCATATTTTCGATAAAATCTATATACAGTTCCTTTAGTTTTGTGTTATAAATATTAGCATTGCATGGTGGGGGGTATAACTGGGGTTATACGATATAAACTCAAGCGCTCTACATCGCCTATACTATAATACCCACTGTCACCAATGACTTGACTAATCGCTATATCTTCAGTAACAAAAATCTCATACATTGCGATATCATATACAGAAATATCTATAATTTTGTATATATTCATTTCTGGATCCATCAACATGTGCATTTTGCTCTAGACTTGCTGTATTTTGTCTCATACAACCTTCTTGCTCAACCAAAACGCAAACTGTAGCATTTAAGATTAGAAAGATATCTTCTCCAGCTTCAATACTTTTTTAAGCTATTATAAACCTGCTTATTTTCTATGGCAATGGAGGCTAACACACTTCTTAAATTGCCGAATGATTGTGCCACTATATCAACATTATTTCCTTCCCATAAACCTTCAAAACATCTCGCAATTTGCTAATAGCTTGCACATAAACAGTAATGTATAAAACTAATCTTAATACATGCACCAGTATACAACTCTGCTCTACTAGCTATTCCCTTACTGTAACCTATCATCATTGATGAATTGTGATCTCAGATCTTCTTTGGGGAAATATAGACTCACTCTATTTTCCACGTTTCAGTAAGTTTTTCTTATAAGCGCTTTAATTCGGAACATTGTATTTTGGTTTTTTAATCGGAGTTGCAGAATTTGACAAAATTTTGTCTAATAGCTTCTTTATATGTTTATTCATAATATTTTATAATAATTGTTATAATTCTACTCACTGATTTACTTACAAGCAACTATTTGGTAATGGATTTCCGAACAAAGCCGTATAAATCAAGGATAATTCCCTTCGTGGCAGGAATTTTTCAACTGTTGTGTTAGTAGCAACTGTTAGTAGCTAGCTATGGAAGTTGAAGTGGATTTTTTATTTTTTTAACAAAAACATATTCAGATTGGTTTTATTATTTGTTCGCTTCAACCGGAATAGGTATAGCATTTTTAATAATTTCTTTTATTTTAGTACCAAAAATGGGGGATTCTTGGGTAAAGTTTCTACAGCAGAAGCAATGGATGATATATACCGCAATAAAGTTCAGTTATTTACAATGATTGTAGGGACAATTTATTTAGCGGGATTATTAGCAGTATAATTTAAAATGTTTGGTAATGTCGTGTCTTATTTCATAGATATGCCATCTAATATTTTAATTATTATTTCTGGGATAATAGCAACCATTCATTCAGCTTTTGGTGTAATAAAGGTTGTTACATTTTAAGACATATTGCAAGGTCTGATCTTTGGAGTAATAATTCCAATGCTTGGGTTTATTATATGGTGTCAATTTTATAATATGGTTTATACTTTTGCATTAGCTATGAGTGATCCAAAATTCAATTTAGTTATAGAAGTTGATAGTTCAAACAATGGTTTTTGGGACTGCCATTTCTTATTTATATATTTTGCTATTCCCACCATATTAGCTGTTTCTTTTCAAAGAATTTCGATGGGTATTAATAATGAGCAGATATATAAGTCATTTTGCCTCCCTGCATTTATCTTTATCTTGATAAAATTTCCTACAAACATGTGCACCATATATAATAAATTCGGTTTACCTTACATTGTTGATACATGTAATTTTACAGGTCTGAAAGGTTGGATAACGTTAGCTATCATTACCTTTACTCTCAACAGGTGCTTCACTCATTAATGCATCTGCTGTATTACTTATTAATGCTATTTTTGGATTATTTGTAAAAAATAAACAAATTGAGCGGTTTGGTATCAAGTTGGAATTTAGGATAGAAGTTATTTGAATGAACAAGCAATGTAAAAGAAATAACGAAAGACAAGTATTGATCAATGGATCAATAATTTTAATATCAGAAGTATTTGTCAAAATACCGCTCTTCAAATCGATATTAGATATACCACATTAGATATACGACATTAGATATATCACATTAGATATACCACATTAGATATACCACATTAGATATACCACATTAGATACCACATTGTATGTACCACATTAGGCATACATTTCAAAGTTTGTACAATCACCTTGTGAAAGTAGAACTTTTAAGAGCAAATGCACAGTTTTTGGAAATTATCTATCCATTACTGTTGATAACTGGAACTAGAAGAAGCATTACTGTTTATCCCAATTTGGCTTCTCAGCGTTGCTACTAGTATCACGAAAGCCATAATATTGAAGTATGTTATACAATACTTATTTTTATACCCTAATTTTCTTCAGCTGTTTATTGGACGCAAGATTGCGCTATTACAGATTTCATTGTTTATTAAATATTTAACAATTGCAGCTGTGTTACTAGGATGGCGCATGGCTTAACCTTCAATATTATTTGGGTTTTATTTAGCTATTCTATTTTTTCAACATTTTTTTGACAGAACTAATTTTAAAATAAAACTTGATTCTCCTGAATTTATTCTTATGTTTTACACACAGTCTCATTTTTGGGTTCAGCCTTAATTTTTTTATCAAACCCCAAAAGGAAGAAAAGAATTAAAAAAGAGATAAAAACAAGACAGAGATAAGCAATTCTGTAATCTATGGTAGGAGTAAAATAACTACTCTTTTGATAAACAAAGCAGCAGATAATTGTGAAAATCTTTCTATCAGCGACGGGATCAAGGAATAGGGATACCCAAAGCAGAATTATTAAATGTTTTTGAAAAATTTGTTCTAAAACAAAGACACCTGTTGGTGGAGGGTGAGTGGGATAGCATTATGTTAAATCAATTATTGAAGCTCATGATGGCAGTATTTCTCCTACTAACAAAAGAAAGGGTGCTACTTCCCACTTTTACTCCACCAAAATAATACTTATTTTTTTAAATTGTAGTTTAAGAGTGGCTTTGTTTTATACATTGAATCCCAGAAACCGGCGTTTTTCCCTGCACGCATTAGTTGTATGTTAAAAAATCCTAAATTTTTTTAAAAACTCATTCTGTTTTTCTACACTAGTATTATTTAAATTAGTATTACTAGTTAGTTTTGACATTTTTATATTAAATAGTTACTATATTAGTATATTCTATTTTGATAAATATACAAATATAGAGGATACCATGTTAATGAAGCTTTGCTCTTAAGATAGCTACGTCTGTATTAAGTGACCAATCAAAGCTAAAAATCTAGCTGAAAGACTCAACATATCAACTGCTACACTGTATGAGTATGTAAGCGGTGAAAGCGCCCCTAAAGAAAAGCTCTCAAAATTCTCAAAATTACTAAGATTTAATAATACTGTTGGGAAAATTAGTATAAAAGTACATTTAAGAAGAAAATACTCTTAAATTTAGAAGAAAGAACAGAGTATACATTTGATAAATTAATGACATGTCCGGATTGCAAATAATGCATCTTGAATTTTTAAATTTTTATTTGCACGAAGTCATACAAGATAATATTAATTCAAAAAGACTAAACAATAAATGTATAACTGAAGATTATCTTGATGAAGTAACACGTGAGCGAGGTTTTACAATTAGATATATTTTAATCGCTTTTTGGGACTTTGCCGTTTGTATTGTCAAAGTTAATCAATGAGAATATACTAAAAACAAAAATAATCTCGAATGAGAAATGACATTTCACCTAAATTAACAAAGAATTTCTAGGGTTTTTGTTCATCACCAGAAATAATAATACTGTTTGTATATATGAAGTAGATTTTCGTTGAACTATTGAAAACTCGAAAAGATGGCTCATATCAAAGGGGCAGTAATAGATCACGGCACTTTGTAAAGGTTGTCTAAAAGTTTTGTCTGGCTTATAAGTAAGAAAGTTAGAAAACTAAAGAAACCAGTTGGTTCAAGTTGGCGGATGGATGAAACTTATATAAAAATTGCTGGATTTATAAAATTCTTGATTTATCTCTATCGTGCCGCAGATCTATTAGATGATACTATAGAGTTTTTACTAAGGAAGCATAGGGATCAAGTGGCTGCAAATACCTTTTTCCGTAAAGCCTTTAAAAATAATGACATTCAAGATAAGGCGAAAATTGATAACAGCCGAAGTAATAATTCTACACTTAACAATGCAAATGATAACCAATCAGTAAATAAGCAAGTAGTTGTTATTGAAAATAAATATCTCAGTAATATTATGGAGCAAGATCATGGATCTATTTAGATAAACAAGGCAGGTTTTAAAACTTTCAAAAGTTTTATTTAATATAAATGAGCTGCACAAAATGGAAAGAGGTGTAAAACAGTAGATAGATGCTCAGTTTGTATTAATTAATATAGCTCGTTTTGACACGAGGTGTAATTCTAATAATAAATATTTGTATACAAAAAGGAATTTTAAAGGTTTTCTAATAAGCAGATATATTAATAACATATTGTATAGTGTTTACCAGGAAGTTGTCTATTAGGCAGATATATTAATAACATAATATTTAGTGTTTACCAGGAAATTGAAAATATCGTAGGAAAAATTTTCAAATTTATTTTAAAAAGAACTGGACGAAAATTAATTAGGTTATCTAACACATCAAAAACTGGTGTTTTTATGGAAGTGTAATAATTATTTCCACTTAACCGAATAACATTGCTCTGCGCTCTCAAACAAACTACCATTTACTAAACTGTGTCTAATAAATAGTAGTCTAATCCAAATTTTACTTCTTTAATTTTAAGTGAGTTTGAGGGCAGAAAAGGCAAATATTATTTAAATATTTATCGTGCCAACACACTTTTATATAAAAATTTCCATGTAAATTAGTAAGAAACCTAGTTTTCTGGGAATTGGACAGAAAATATTCGTGTTCAATTACATCAGATATCAATTTATGTGTAAATGCTGCTACATATTAACTTTCAAACCAAAATCTATTAAACGTTTTTAATTCTGTCTTCTGCATTCTCCTAAAAAGTTCTTCTGGCATGTTACCAGCATACCCCGCTCCTTTTCCCCATATTTCTGCGATTTCTAATAAAATTTCAGCTGAAATTCCTGAGGTATCACCTTTAAAGCTTAATTAATATTTCACGTTCTTCATGATATGACAATAAAGCAATCCTTGTTGGGTGAATGTCATTGATTTCGCCAAACAAGCTCGATCTGGACATGTGATTTGATCGATTGATTTTCATTCCCATGTGTCATTATAGCATTTTTCAGCTCCTTCCATAATATCCTTACTCAGTAAATAAAAATTACTGCATTGTGGTGGGTTTAAAGAATAAATATTGCCATGGATCTTCAAATAAGATCCCGTTAATAATTCAACAATAACTGACGTAAATGCTATTGCTTTCATTGTTATTTTTGCTTTCATATTTATATCCCTGCAATTAATACTAATTTTTCCCAAAACTAATAGCGATCCCCCAGCACCTGAATCTCTTTTTAAGATAATACACCGTAATCGCACAAGTGATTGTACGATATTGCGGTTTAGTTGCAGAAAAACAGCATAAGATTTATATCATTTTGTGGTTTGTATTTTCTTTCTGAGTGTTCAAACGCAGGTGTACAATTTCAACCAAATTACTATGTTTAGAAGAAGAAGTAGACACAGATTTTATTGATCCATTATTTTTTTTTTTTATGACCTTTTTTTGTAAATTTGTTTGTTAATTTTTTCTCGTGGTCTGGGACAAAATGAAATTTTTGTCTGTTCCTTGACCAGATAAGTTTTCAGTACACGATACAAAGAATAAGGCTTTGTAATTTAATACCATTACAATTTTAAGTTCTGAATATTCAAAAGGAGCATTTGGTTTACCTTGTTTGCTATTTTCTTGCAACTCATTTTTAACCAACACGTACTAAACTTTTAGTAACAGAACCGTTCGTTTATTGACCAACCGCATTTTCAAGATTCAAATTTCACTGCTTCAGAACAGATGGTATTCATCAACAAAGTCTTCTCGCACTTATTGATTTCTTAAGGAAGTTGTTAAATTTTGTGGTCACCAAAACCTTTTTTTCGGGATGGTGATATTATTTCCGATTTAAACCAAACTAATCAAACCAACGTGAGAGAATGAGAGAATGAAAATGTTATATTTAACGTGGGGAACCAGCAAATTGCCGAGACAATATTTCCAGATGGGCCCACGTGGCAGGTCTTGGAGTATTTAGAACGCCCATTTGCGTCTACAAAATTGGCTCAACCAAACAACCCGACCAATTTGAGTTAGAATTGCATTAAGCAATGAGTTTTGCTCAGAAACTCAGAGATAACATAGAAATAAATATCCGCCAGAGGTGGAAGTCGAACTGGTAACCTTAGGCTATGGAGTCAAACGTCATACCACTGTGCCAACTCCGCTTTTTTAGGATTGGGAATTTTAAAGAATTTTGTTCAGATATTTATAAATATAAGTTAACTTCAAAGCAAATAGCTACATATCTCTCCAAAACTATCTAGAATGAATTAATTTAGTATTGTGGTGCATATGTTTTAAATAACATATCAAATGTAATTAACTGTTTAAGGATTTTTTTCTATTGTTGCTGATGAAGCTGTTGATTGCGCTAATTTGGAAGAAACACCCTGCCTCACACTCTGTATTGAAAGTTTTTAAAATATCTGCGAAGAATTTATTCTGTTTGTTGAATGTGACAGTGCTACTAGTGGTAAAGAAATTCACAGAAAAACGTTGCAACGGTAAATTTGGTAGGGCTTGATTTAAATAATGCACGAGGTCAAGGATATGATGGAGCTGGAAACATATCTAGGAGGGTTAAAGGTCGATCGATAATTGAAAACCAGAATAAAAAATTTAATTATATTCACTGCACTTTCGCCGTCTTAATTTAGTAATAACTAGTTTCTGTTTGGTGCCATGTTTTAGGAATTTAATGGGTCAGGTTGGTGTTATTTCTATATTCTTTAATTATTCACCAAAACACAACAATCTTCTATAAAACAATAGTAGTACACATTTTCCTGAAATAAAGAAACAGAAACTCCTTAACGTTTGTTGCATACGATGGATTGATAGAGTTCTAGGCTTAGTAGTGTTTCAATATTTTTTGCCAGCTCTTGTTGCTGCTTTTTCAGAGATGGTTCATAACCCTGATAAAAATTTAAATGATGAGACTTCATCAAAACTTTCCAGTTTCTAATAGCTTTGTAAAACTTTTGATTTCATTTTAGCATTAGTTATAACTTATAACTCGTCTGTTTTAACATATTCAAGGAGTGTTACAGTTGAACTACAATCATAAGATCTGGTCTCGATAAAGTTTATTGGCGTATGAAAAACCTTAAATTAGAGTTTGTTTCAAATATTACACAATGAGGCTCAAAAATTCCATAACTTTTGTTATCAAAAGGCTTTAGATCTTGCTGAAAAGTTAAATAAAAAGGAAAAGTTTCCAAGAATTTGCAAGCGACAGCAAAACCGTTAAAACTTTGAAACAATATCCGTTTCAAAATATTTTTACTTGTTCCTTTGCTTGATTATATGATTTTACAGCTCAACGAACGTTTTTCAACGGATTCCTTTGTATCCTCAATGCTTTTTATTTGATAACGGAACTCTTGGCTTCTGAAATAAAAGAATTCTCCCTTTTCTATGAAACCGTTTTTGCTTGTGGTGAAGCTTTAGAATGTAAATTGGGATTTATGGAAAATATAATGGTGTGAAAAATTTAAAGAAGTACATCCAAATACTTTGAAAGACACATTACATCATCTTAAAGTTTTAAATCCTTCTTTTTATCCAAATATAGCAATTTAAAGATACTTGTAGTACTTCGTTCTACAACTTATTAGTGTGAAAGAGCTAAGTCAACTTTGCGATGCCTTAAACAATACACCAGAAGCAGTATGAGTTAAAAGCTATTCAATCGGTTAGCACTGATGTTAGTTCATCAGAATCCAGAGTTTTCAGCTGAGAATGTTCGATCTGGCTTTGTTAATGGTGGTAATCATAGATTAGAGTTCTAGCATTAAACAAAAATATTAGAATACCTAATTTCAGTTGACCAACTCAAACAGTATTCTAGCAGTTTTAGCAATCTGAACATTACTTCTGATGAAAAAATTTTGGCTTCACTGATCCAACCACAGTATCACTATAGCAACATCTTTAATCGCCTGCCATTATTTCTAAAATTAACATAAACCTGATCAACGATTTTGAAATTACCAATGGACCAGGAAAATTATTTTGTCAATTCTTTTAGCAAACCAAACATTACTTTCAATTAACGTTTTCAGCTTTCTTTCTTTTTTCCTTGAACAAACTTTATTTACCATTTCATTTAAGCTATTGGATCCAAGGCTTCGGAAGTCAGGGTATGGTATATTACGTTCTATCTGCGTTTTACTTATTACTCTTTTTGACTACCATCACGAGTCGAGTGACTACTTTGGGTTAACAACATGATGTCGGTTGGCTCGATATTCAAAATTTTAGTCCAATGTAGTCATACCATGTTCCTTGTTCAAGAAATTTGTTTGTTGTCGTTTTAAATCTTTTTTCTTAACGAGGCGAGTGACCACAAAATTTTTTTTTTTTTTTTTAATTTCTTGTTGACAGCTCATTTTATTTCATATCTTTGTTTTTAATTTTATAACATTATTATTTTACATCTGTTTTATTTGCTTTTTCTGTAGAACACCACTTTAAATATAAAGGCTCTATTAAAAAACACCAAATGACTTCATATGAATTCTATAAGACTAAAAACCCCTATTCGATAAGAATAATTGAGACTGGCTGAAATCTGGCCGTTCTAATAATAAAAGAAAGTTTTACGACAAAATGTTAATTTTCAAACATGTCATCTGTAACCTTTTTGATTGATTATTCCGTAAAATCGCTGATACAAAACGTGGTTTTAGTGGATTTTTGGAATCAAGAAAATGAATAAATAAGGTTTTAAACCCTATTACAGATAATCTAAGGAACATTTTTAAAAATTTTCCTCACATCACAACAATTGTGGGCTGCGCTGGAAGGGAAAGAAGGGGGAAGTGAGGTTAGGGAAAAAGGAGAGAGGAAAGGGGGTAAAGGAAGGGAACGGGAAAGGCAAATGGATTTACTTGAAAAAAGTCCTAGATCCACCTATGTTTACAGAGATTACCATTGAATGTCTATTACTAATAACTAATAGTAGGACAATATAAATAATAAGTCAAGTCAAACCTATTGCCAAAGTAATTTTATAAATGTTTAATATTCACTTCTTTTAAAATATTATAAAATGTAAACTATTATAAATAATTTTCAGTTTTATATATAAATAATAGTTTCATACAGCACAACGTAGATTTCGCAAATTTTTTAGAAAAAAAAAGATCTTTTTTTTCTTATTTGTCAAATAATGTTATTTATTTATTTATGCTGTTGAAAAAGAAACAACATTAGCTTAACGTCTTTGCAGTAATAAAAATATGAATGGAGAAATGCTAATAATAACTTTAAAAATTAAAGTGGATGTTTTGTTGAATGGAATAATAAGCAAATGCCTCATAGTATTACATAGACACAAACTGGCTTAAGTTAGGAAATGCAACTATGATAAAGTTATGTTTAAGACAGCCCGAAAGAAAAGTAGTTGAACCCAAGGTTATAATAAATTATGCCTCTGATACTGTCTTGAGAGTCAAGTCGTCGAATTTGGGTTAAACTGTGTTTCATATTTACCAATGACTCGTTTTTTTCTTTCAGTTATAAGGATAAAATGCACCAAACCACTTGCCATAGGATTACATGGTCAATACCAATATATCCCTTACCTTGAAAAATCCTAGGAGTAATTGATAGCTCAGAATATTCTTGTATTACCGAGGCTTTTAATTTTCTTGCAACTTCACATAAATTTAAACTAACGTCGTATTCTTTTCTTCCCGCCAAACTTTTTCCTCTTGTAGTTTAACTAGTTAGGTATTATACGGTAAACATTAACAAAAGTAAACCTTAGGTGTAGAAAATAAATATTAAATCAAACACCCTATATTGCCTAGTTTTCTTTGAACGTCGGGATTAGAAGTATGACCAACTGAAACCGCCTCATTCGCATATTTTTGTTAGCTATTACCACTAAACTTCAAGTTTAATATTTTTTAGTTCTAAATGTTCTCAATTGAAAATAATGAAAAATCAACACATTCTACATAAATAAAGTATTGGAGAAATAAATAAAACAATGTTAGTTCAAGAGACAGCTACAAAATTTATCTATATACATGGACTTTTTGCTGAAGATACTTGAACTTAATAGAGAGGACCCTCTTCAAATTGAGCTTCTTGAGTGGGGTTGTCCAGCTGAATTAGTTTTACAAAATTATCAAATGAACATTTTTTTTTTTTTGGTTTAAAAATGGAATATATAAGCAAGAATTTTATTAAATTCTTTTGTCAATTTAAAAGGGAGTGTTTAACCTTTGCTACTTCAATATCTCCCGCTGTATCTAAATTCAATAAATCGCAGCAGTAATCCTTCCTACTATAGAAAATATGAACGAATGTCTTTTTCTGGATCAGAATGTTTTAAAGAATTTTTAAACCATATTTTTTGCATATAAGTTTTTTTTTAGTTTACTTACCGTTTAACTGAATATGCTGTAATAATACGTCGGGCGTGATTTTGCGTCTACTGGATATGTCGTAATAAAACGGTTTGAGAAAGGGTGTTAGCTTTCCTTATTGTAACGCCTTAATAATGGGCGTACACCCCTAGAATTGCGATTTTAGTGTTCTCGAATACTATGCAGAAATTTTAAGACCAAAATGGCTTCATTTCAATAACAAATGATTACCAAATGCGACTTTCAGCTTCTAAGTAAATGAAATATAATGGCTGACAGAAAACGACCAATTAGTGCCAAGTTATTATCTTCTGTGGTGTCTTACCGAAGCCGCAATTACACATGTACTATTCCAAGAACAAACTCTTTGAAACACCTGGCTTCAAAAATATAATGCGCCAAAACAAACTAATAGTGCTAGAGAAATTTATTCATTTCATAAACATAAAAAATGGAAAAACCATGAAAAAAATGTAAAAATTAAATCCGTCCAGGACTTAAATCCCGGCTGCGACATTTCTATAGATGAATCGGTATTGTTGTGGAAAGGTCGACTCAGTTTTAAATAATCCATACGATCGAAAAGTGCCCGCTTTTGGATAAAGACTTTTGCTTTAGCTTGCGGTAAGATATTTTGAATCAAGTTATCTATCTTGGAGCCGGTACCGATGTCTCCAACCGCTTCGACCATCAGGCAATAAATATCGTTATGACATTAATGGACGGTCTTTAAGATGCTGGTCGATGTGTTCATTTCGATAACTGGTATACGTTTGTTGAACAATGTCATGTGCTTGTACGACGACAGATGGATGCTGTAGGAATATTAAGTAGCAATTGTAAACATTTACCAAAGCGTAATATGAACAATAAACTCAAAACCGATGACCGCTGTGTTGCATATAAACATGAAAATCAGTTCATGTTTATGCACTGGAAAGAAAAACGAGACGTCAATATTATGGCTACCTGTATCGGTGATAGCACTAGTACAGTACTCAGAAAAGGTGTTGAAGAAGAAGTACCCACTGTGATCGATATTTACAATAACAACATGGGTGGTGTCGACCGCTGTGATCGAATGACCTTTCACATGATTAATCTGTCTGTTTTCAATGCTCATATTGTACACGCTAATAAATGTAGAAAGCTCAAACCTCAACAGTTTAGAAAAGAACTTATAGATGCGATTGCGAGCTTCTATGGTTTTAACGAAGCGTCGAGTAGGCGTGGCGGCAGACCAAGTCAGGATGGAAACCCAATGCGAATGTTGATAATTTGCTATTAAATTTTTTAAAATCATCGTGTTTTCTTTTTTTCATAGAAATTTATTTTTCTTAGAAACAGTGTAGGTGTCCACATTTTGATAACATCCTTACTGTTCGTGTGTTACCTCGCTATGATAGTTATAAGTATAAATATAAGTTATAAATATATTATTAATATAAATTATGTAACAACTGGAAATTTTTAAAGAGAAAAAGGTTGATTGATTTGAAAAAAAAAAATCAAAAGAACTCCTCATCCTTCATAATCGCTATGTTTTCATGTTATGTTATGTTGGAGCACTGTCTTTGCACTTGACTTCTAAGCTATCCGAGGTAGCTCTTTCAGTATTTTGAACTGGCAGAGTAGGTTTGATTTCATTTGTGTCATCAGGGACTGTAACGTTTGCAATAGATTCAACTAAATCAATATCTTGACTTTTTCCTAATGTAGTAACCTTGCCTTCACGCTCAGTAAGTGATTCAAGTTGACTTTTAGCATCGC
>JAUZNK010092313.1:0-12414 GCA_035046665.1 Euphysa ruthae | reverse complement strand
ATTATTTGTTTAAAAAATCATCCCAAAACAAAAATGTATCACTAAATCAATAACACTTAAAATCAAAACTTTATAAATAACCTTGCTTCATATAACAACTCGAATAATATTTCCTAACAAAATTATCTTCTTTTTTTTTTTTTCAAATGTTTTTGATGCTAATGTACAGAATAATAGCATGCACAATTCCATTGATTCAATCTATGTTGACCGCATTGTTTGCAATTTCATAATCATAATTGCTGCATGCACGTGGCTAACAATGTTTTTGCTTAAATTTGAATATTCTTTTTCTTTATTTTTCAAGTCTAAATAAAATAAAGCTTGTAATCATTTCAGTGAAGGAACTCACTGTCACTCATCAATATCCCTTTGGTTGCTTAACAATCAAATTCAAAAAAATTGGATTGGATAATTGATTTAAACGCAAAAATAACAACTACATTGGAGAGCGACTTGTTTTGATTCGTTTTAATAAACTTGTGTGAAAGACTTAGGTGATCGAGAATAAATTGTAAAATGGCAGAATTAGGTCATTTTAAGCAGTTCTTAGGTTCAAAGATATTTGAATCCCGCTGGACTTAATCCCTAAACTTAATTGAGAAATTATTTTTTGCGGCTAACACCACCCAAAATAATTTTCTAAATCAGCCCCTGGTAAATAAATTTATGGAAGCTCTTGACCCCAAGGTACTTTGAATTTCATTTTGATACTCACAGGAGTAAGCCATTGCAAAGTCCATTTATGTGATACCGATATCAAATACAGCTTTGAGGTAGTTGAACCGAGACTTGTATTTGTTTCACTTGGACTTGCTTTTGAATGCGAGGGGAGTAAGACAATAGTAGCAGGTGTAGTGATTTAGGATTGGTTGATTCCTCAACACATCTTTAATTGTTTTCCTCATCAACAATCCATTTATGGTACCTTATGATACTGGGAAATCCATTTTCCTCAAATATGATTTTTAAACCATTGGAACAATCTATACAATAGCCTGTCCAGCAATCCGAGTCAATTTTTTCAGAATCACGTAAAAGTTTTTGCCAAAAGTTGTCACTATAATCAATTTTGAGGGCAAGCAACATAAATATGAAGTTTTCATGTGTTTGGCATCTACTTTGATCCAGTGGCGAGTTTTTCAGAGAAAGAGAATTTTTTTGCCGTTTTGTTGTTTATATTTATTTACTTTGATTCTTATAACAAGATTATTAATGTGTAAGATGTCAGACTTCGCAAACAATAACAGCATACGGCAAGTACGCTGTTATAAGTTGCATGATAAATTGGAATGATACAAAGACGAACGGAGTTTGTCTTTGTATCATTACAAAAAACAATTTTGCATGTATCTGAAAGTAGTTGCGCCTCAATTAAAAGTTGTTTTTGTGCTATTCTAGAATAGTCTCAAACCTATTTTAAATATATTAAAATAAAATCTGCTATGTTCAAACTGCACAGACAGAAGTTTTTATTTTGGATTTAAACTTACAGATTTAGATTCCACACTTAAAAACCCCTCTTGCCTCATGTGGAGGAAGACCTCTTCTGTCTTGGGTGTCAATCTTCCTAGAGTCTCGAAAACACAGGTTGGTAAACCAATATTTGTCACAATTGTGGTGACAAGTTATGCTTGACCGTTGACCCTGTATTGGTCATGGCTCTCTGGGCCACAACACTGCTTTTAAAGGCAAAAGGGTTCATAATTCATAGGAAAGATATTAGACTGATCTGAATTTCTGTACAAGTAATTCACACAATTCCGTAGGGCTTCTTTTAAACCCAATGTTATATGATATTATTAGTAAGCCTAAGTCAGGCTGTAGAAGATTATCCAAACATGTATTTCTTTCGTTCACCAACATTTGTGGTCTTCTCGGTAATTTTTGTCATAAGGAATCTTTTGTCTAATTCATTACCTTGGTATTTTATGCTATCTAATGGTTCACGATGAAAATCCTATTTTTTTTTCCATTTACTGGTTTTTTTTTTTAGCATTTATTTTGAAGCTCTTTCTTACGTATTATTTGTGATATCCATAGAATGTTTTACTGTGATCTATGAACAAAAAAAAAAAAAAAAAAATTGCTTCAACAACTGAATCTTTCTTAATTTTCGTAGCTAAGTGAATTACTTACATTTCTCTGCTTTTGTAGATATGCTTTTACACACTAGTAGAGGTTTTTTAATTACTCTTATATAAATTTCAGGCTTTGCCAGGAAGAAATGACTACAAGAGCTCAAAAAAGTCTGCCTAAAAAGCTGACACGGGCTGTTTAAAAAGCCTATGTTAGAAAAGTTTTGTGCGGGCTGTTTTATAAGCCTGAGAGCCAATTTTTTTGCAGGCTTTTAGGACTCAAGCAAGTTTCTAAAGATTTAACTGCACCACGTATGCGAAGTTCCCAAGTCAGTGTAAAGCAAGTGGGATGATTCAAGCACTTAATTATACTTTAGAATACTCTACTGTGAGTGCTTAGTCAAGAGTTTTGTTTGGTTCTACACCAAGGGGAGGGATTGGGTCATAATACACAGCAATTAACAGCAGTAATAGAAATCATGCATTATATTCATGTAATATTTAGCATTTATTTTCTATAAAACATCTCACTGATTTGTTTTCTTTTCCTAGAACTAAAAATAGGCTTTATATAAATAACAATATATAACATAACACAATGAACTTGTCAACCCAGTGAAATCACATATGATATATTTATATATTTATTGGAGTCTATTATATTGTTCGTATTTACTTCGGTTGAAGTGTTATTAAAAGAAAAATTTTCTCATTGAATTTGTGTAAAATACAAAAAATATATTTCAACACAGTAATTTTTATTTACTTAGAAAAAGAGTTGCATGTCATATAACAAGCTTCTAGTGTGTAAAATAAATCAGTTATTAAATACTAAAGCAATTTTTTTGATGCAAAATATGTGTTCAGGATTAATGTGAATTTAGGTGAGGATAATTCTCAAAATACTAAGTCTCTTAAATCTGCACATTAGTATAATTATAAATTTAAAAATCATGTTACTACCTGTGCTTCTATTTTAGGATGGTACTCGTTATTACAAAGTAAGATGGGTAAAATACTCTTGGGAGCCATCATCAAGTTTCATGCATCTAGAGCATCTTATACAAGATTTTTGGATGGAGGTTGGGCAAAACTTTTCTCAGCCTTCTGCAGAAAAGGTATAAATTAAATCAATAGTGTTTTGTTTTATGTCAGTTTCAGTGAATCATTCTTTAAGATGTATTATGCAAATAAAAGTTTTTCCAAAAGGAACTTTTCAGTGAATGAATTTTAAGCCTTGTATATTGCTATTACAATTTAAGCTTCTTTTAAATGTATGGTAGTTTTGTGACTATTGAAATATAAAATTTCAGATCACCCAGATTAGATCCTGAAATAATCTTTTCAAAAATATGCACTGGCCCCACTTAGGATTTTAGGATTTGTTGCCCCATACCTTGTGCTGGCCATTACTTCAGAATATGTTTCTGCTTTATTTATTATGCTTAATAAAAAATAATATAAATATAAGAAAGGAATGTGACTTATTAAAATAACGACAAGCAGCTTTTGTCTGCTTAACTTTTCTCCTCAAAAGTGGCTGAAAAAACAATAATATTCATTTATATTGACTGTTGCTGCTCTTTATTGAATCTCAACTGAGTGTTTAGCCGGCGTAGTAATATTTGTCAATGACAGCCAATATTGAATTTTAGAGGATCTGTTTTGAATTATTGTTATGACTTTTACTCTCTTTAATGTATTATTATACTAGAAACAATAATTAAATTACTTTTTATAAAATTTGAATGATTCCAGGAAGTTATCTGGCAAAAAGAGCAATGTAAGTTTACTGGGCAAAATCACTTTTGAATGGGTTAGTCAGAATAGATTAATGTGTTAGATTTATACTCAGAAATTTCAGACAGAGAAGTTTCTTAGAAAAGTCTTTGAGGTTACTGCCCATTAGTAAGTCCTTACACTTATAGACTAATACTATGAAATATTCATTGTATCAGTTACAGGTTTATGTTAAAATAAAAGAAATGTAAAACGTTAAAGATTGCATTTTCAAGCTTGAATTATAAATCAACAGTGTTTTGCATTATTATAAGCAATAGTAAAGCCCCTTGAATGCCCAGATGCCACTGCAGTATTATATTTATATAATTATATAGATATGTTATAATAATAATTACACAACAGATATATTTATAAATATATCTGATTTGTTGGTTTGAATTTTTTAGCTTGAATCGAAAGCTATGAATGATGGTGTGGCGAATCAATTACCAAATCTAATTACAAAACACAATGAAAAAGATGAAATTACTTCCATCCTCTCGGCATTTAATACTCAGCCAGTTGACTTATCACAAGTAAATTCATTGGAGCGTGTTCAACCAGTTCACCTCTCTCAAGCAAACCCTCTTGAACGAGGTAATCTTTCAGAAGCAGGTTCAGTAGATAGAGTTGTTTTATCACAAGTGAATTCCACTCTACAACTGCCTTCATTAGGTCATATACCAACTTTAGGAGGAGTGCAGTTACAGTTGCCTTCACAACAAAATATAGTGACAATTGTGCAGCAGTTACCGGTTTCTGAACCTTCTGGTAGGTATTACACATTCATCATGTTTTTTTAGAACCTCTGCGAAATCGATGAGGATCCTATAGGTTCAAGTATATCCATGTGTACGTTTGTAAATTTTAATCAAGAGGGAAAGCAAGTGACAATTTTTTGGTACTGTGTCCAATAATGCATGCTTAAATTTGGTCATTTTAGGCTTATAAACAAACTTTTAAGAAATTGATTTATCTTTTTGCAATTTGCCTAATTTTTTCATCAAAAAATTTTTTTTCTTCAGTTTATTGGTTATAGTTTAAAAAGGTTTCCCAGGACCAATTTACCAAGTTAGAAAAATTTAGGAAAATTATTCAATTTAAGTTTTCTCTAAAACCAGCATAGTTTCCACAAATAGTAAAATATTTCTACATAAAACCAAGTACACCATTTATCGTACTTGCCACTTGATTTCATTAAAAAATTTTGCTCAAGTTTATTTGGTTTGTATATCATTAATTTTTGAGTCCGTAGAACAAGGAACTTTCTTCCAAGATTTTTTCATTTCTTTCTTGAATGTTTAGGTGTACCTGTAAAACCCCGTCAAAAGAAGTATAATGGTGAATCAAAAAAGCGGCGTAAGATACCAGGTGAGTGCCCAATTTGTGGCAAGCATTTCAAATCTACCACCAATATTGCTGCTCATAAGAAGCTCCATACTGAAGAACGGCAATTTATTTGTCCAAATTGTGGACGCAAGTTTCGAAGAAAATTGCACTTGCGGAGGCATTTAGAATCTCATGCTGGTGTGAAGAGCTTTGTTTGTCAGATTTGTGAAAGTGCTTTCACAAGTAAATGGTGAGTTAAAATATCTCAGTCTTTTTTCGTTTCCTTATTGGAGCTTTAAGAAAATCCATAATAAATGGAACAATAGGGAATTTCTCACTGTACCTCTATTCCGATTATTTTGTTAATGTACCATTAGAAATATCAAAAGTTGAGAATTGATCTAAAAAAATTTTTTTGAAGGGTTTTTAAGGGTCTTTTGCATGACCCTGAGAGATCAAAATATTTAAACCTCTTATCTTTATCAATTACTCCTGCAAGATCATTATAGCAGCTCTTGCTTGGAATCTGTTATTATCTTTTTTCAGAATTTTTACAAAATTTCGGATTTCATAGATAATAGTTAAAGTGACGTTTTAGATTGTCAAAAAAAAATTGTGGTACCTAGGACGGTGAACCGAAACAAGGCATAACATATTATGGTTTCATGACCAATTCATGAGTGGAAACCATACAGTTTGGAGGAAAAATAAAAATTGGAAAGGTGTTAGAACAGACTTGAGCAAACCCTCTTGCGATCCTTGAAAGCTAAAGATGGTCTTACAGTTGGACGTGGTTTCTGAGGTCATTGGTACAAAGATCCATAAGGGCTTAAATAAAAAATTAATCAACGATGCCTCAATCAAAAGGAACGACTTGTTTAAATCTCTTGCATCGCTTTGCAACAACAATTGCAAAAATGGAGTTGAGAAGCCACCTGATCCAAAGGCTTTATTTCATCATAAGGTATTGATCGCCAAACGAGAAGAAAACATTGAGGAATTCCTTGCTTTTATCGCTTTACTGGGAAAGGTGATCATGTTAGAAGAAAATGTAATGTTAAACAAAGACATCTCACCAAACAGTCATTTTGTCATTGATGGAGGAGCATTGCTACATAGGTTCCATTGGCAAAAGGGAGAAAAATTTACTTATAGCATATGAAGAAGCATTATAGCAACTCATCAGAGGTGATCTTTGATGGCTACGAAGACGAAAGCATCAAAAGTCAATAAAACAAGTGCACAAGCGTAGATACATCATATCACAAGGTTGTGATGTGCAGATCCAAGAAGACAACCCTGTCAGTTTACACAAGAACGCTTCTTGAGCAATACCTCGAACGAGGCAGGATTGATAAATTGTTAATCAAACTTCGTCAAGCAAACATCAAAGTAGCTAATTGTCTTGGTGGTGCTGATAATCCTATTACAAAGATAACATTTGATAAGTCGAAGTCGACAATTAACGTTTGCTCTTTCTATATGCCTTACTGGTTGCAATACAAAGAATTTCTAGACGCACATAAGAGTTACTATAGAACTTTAAGTCGTACTAGACGCACAGAGTATTTATAGAACTTGATATCGATCTAGCTTCACATAAGTGTATTGGTAAAAATTATAATTGTTCTAGCCTCACATAATTGTATTATATGTAGAATTTAGAATTTCTATCCACATATAAGAGTTGTTGTAGAACTTAATGTCGATCTAGCCGCACCCAAATGTATTTTTAAAACTAAAAGTCGATTTAGCCGCACATAAGGGTAATTTTAGAACTTAGAATTTCTAGTCAAACATAAGAGTTGTTGTAGAATTTTAAAGTCGTTCTAGCCGCATATACTCTTGTATTTTGTAGGACTTATAGCAGTTCTAGCTATACATAAGTGTATTTTGTAGAATTTAGATATTATAGCTACACATAAGCATACTTTGTTGAACTTGGTCATTTTAATGACATGAGAAAAATGAAATTTTGTTTTTACAATAATCGTTTATTATAATCTTTGCAAGAAATTATTTGCCAATGCTCTTTTAGTAACATCAAGGTGATTCCCTTATAAGCAACGCGCTTTTTCTAGAGCTTTTTTTGGCACAGTTGGTTTCTAAAATTAAATGTGTCTTTACAGTTTCATATACAATATTTAAAAAAATATATATATATATATATATATATACATAACAAAAACTCATTCCACGATTCTTTTTTCAACATTTTTTTATATGCGGCTAATGTGAGGATAACGTGCCGCTAGCTTTGCCTGAGCATTGCTCCAAATTCCATAGAAGTAAATGTATGAAAATCGATCAAATCCACACTGAAAGAAGAAACATCCATTGCAAAATATGTTTTACTAAAATTTGTGGTAGCTCTAAAAAGTGTTGCTTGATATCTTTTGGAGCTGTGCCTTTGGTGGCTGTGAGAGCTTTATCTGAGTACGAAGCAGTATTGCTTTTGATTTAAGACGCTCTTCCATTTTAGTTATTAGGGTGTCAATGCCATTAATAAAAGTTGTATCTTCGGGTTATGGATTCGACTCAATTGCAGAAATAAGAAAGTTGATTTCTTCACTGTAACCAGCGTTCGCCATTTTTATTACATTTAACCCCATCTTCTTTTACGACCCTAAGTAAATTTGAAGTTTGTATACGGTTTTTTACTGAACATACATCGATGGCCCGATGTTTCGCCATTGGCGAATTATATTATTTTTATATGTGATAGAAATATCCAGCTATATAAAAATTAAATCTTGAAGCTTTTGTTTATATAGTAATATATAATTTCTGGGTTTTATAAATTATTGTATTTGAAGTAACACACAAGAGACTGCTTGTTTAGGCTCATAAATGTATTCTTCAAGAGGCATCAAAGATTAGGGAAGTGTATCATGTTTTAAATTAGATTCAGTTAATGCAATAATTTGAAAATTCAAGTTATAGCAGCATTGTGTTGAAATCTTCAAAGTACGCTGTTAATGAAACACTGTTTATGGAAGGCAGAGAACAAATTACTGCTAAAAGTTTGAGACATAGAGCCAATCAGACAGGAGATAGTGATAGTGATAGTTGTTATATTTAACGTGGGGAACCAACAAATTGCCAAGACAATATTTCCAGATGTGCCCACGTATGGGTCTTGGAGCACTACGAACGCCCATTTGCGACTATGAAATTCACTCAACCAAATAGCACGACCAAATTGAGCTAGCTTTGCATTACACAATGAGTTTTGCTCAGAAACTCAGAGATAGCATGGAAATAAATTTCCGCCAGAGGTGGGAGTCAAAATCATAACCTTTAGCTCCGTCCTACCACTGTGCCAACTCCGCACAGGAGGGGCAGACCCTATACACTATATACACATATTCTAGAAAACTTAGGTCATTCTAGTGTCTATGGCGTAAAAGTTTTAAAGCCCAATTATTGGTGTGCTACAGAATTTCTAAATTCAAAATATTGCATTTGTGGTCAAACTTCAATGCGGTTGAAAAAACACCACCTTTCCCCTCTCAAAATATAATGAAATTAGAAGGGGATTTGTTATTTGAGCTTATTAATAGTTTTATTACATAGGGTATTTGGTAATAACGATAATAGTTGCGAGATGGAATGTTTTTATGAGCTGATACGTAACAAGAAAAAAATATATATCCTTTTCTCTAAAAGATTGATGTAGAAGATAAATCGCATAAAAATAAAATTTTCTATAATCTAGAGCATTATCAATTATACGAGAAACATTATACTTCAGTCTGGGTACTGAACAAGGTGTTTATGACCAGAATCCTCCAATATTCTAAAAAAATCAAAAAATAAATGTTAATATTGCATAAAACCGTTTTTGGGCCTATTGTTGCATGAGTTAGGGGTCAAATGAAGTTCAATTTGGAAAGCAGACATATTATAAGCCAAATTTTCAGAAATTTTATGTAGATTTTGAATTTTAATGCTAGCATATATATAAGAGCATTCCCTGCTCATCTGACATAATAAAAAGCTAAAAAGTAATGGTATGACAACCCAAAAATTAAGATATTTTACAACAATGAAGAAGCGCTTCTAAATCGGCTGTGCAATATTATTTTAAATAAGTTCAAACTATTGAAAAATTGACCTAAACTACTTTTAAGAATTTTCTCTGTGAAATTAAGTTTCATTTGGCTCTTCTTAACCTAAAATATGTCTAAAAATAGCAAAAATTCAATATTAATCTGTGTGGAAGAGGGCCTAAATAATCAAAATGTTTTTATATGACCAATTATCATACCATGAACCTATCTGCTAACATTCCACACCATCTAGCACAAAAATACTCTTAAAAACAGAATTATACTATGAATATCAAAAATAGCGGAGAACGTTGATTTTTCTTCAACCACCACGATGGAAAGTACCAAAATGATTATTTTGCAACACTTACAGCCTTTCTAACATCGAAATTCGTAATCTGCAAAAAATTTCTGACAATTTGGTATATAATATGTTGAGTATCATTTGACCTCTGGCTCATGGATTATTTGTGTAAGTAAATAGAAGAATAAAGTATACATCAAAAGATTAGAATGTTTTGAACAAATATGCCAAAACCTGGTCAAACATCACTATGAGGTTATAGTATTTGTCCTTGGCTAGGCCAGTCATTATCCAGGTTTATATGAACTCACAGTAAATATGTGCTGATTAGAAATTAAGAGATAGGCAGTCAATATTGAACTTTATTTTCAGTCAGAAAGGAGGCTATTTTCAGTCGGCTTCTTATATTTAAACACAGAGCTAGTATATGATGCAGTTAAGAAAATAGAACTAGTCATTTGACCATTAATACAGTTTTTATTTTGTTGTTTAGGTATCTAGAGGCGCATGCGCTGATACACACAGGGGAGAAACCATTTGAATGCGATGTATGCAAAAAAAAGTTCAACAACAAAGCAAATTTGAACAAGCATACAAAAATTCATGTAAATAAGAGACCATATGTATGTAATGTTTGCGGACATAGTTACCGCCAAAACTACGACCTGAAACGGCACATGTCAATACATTCACTGGCAAAAGATTTCTCGTGTACGCAATGTGGGAAAAATTTCGCTAGAAAAGCTTATTTAACCAGACATATGTTAACACATAGTAATTATCGTCCAGCCGATGACCAAAAGAATGATTGTACAATTTGTGGAACAAAACACCCACCTTTGTTTAGTTGTCGTTTAAAAAAAGACAAACTAACTTCTTTGAATAGTGTAAATAATCAGAATAGGAAAATAGCTCATGAAATTATTGTCCAAGACATTTCAGATTGCCACATGACTGTCGATAATGTCCTTGGTCGAGAAGATGCTGTCCTTGATCGAGACGATACTCAGCAAGATAAAATTAGTTGTGAAGATTCACAACTGACAAAAAACAATACTGGTTTCAAAGATTTACCAATTGAAAAAGTTGAGAAATTTTCAGACAGAGATCAGAGTTTTGATAAACCTATTATAATGGATGGCCAGCTTCATAATAAAAGTGCTTCTGATCTTCAAAATATACCTGTTATGCATGAATCAGGGGTTACTTCAGCAATTAATCATGGCTTTAAAGACAGTATTAATACAGACCATACCATAAAAATTATTGAATCCAAGAATTCTTTTTTAAACGAGACTGCATTTTTAGACTTCTCTAATTAGTTACTCTAGGAAAACTAAATTATAGATATATTAGCCACTTTTTAGTATGAAAATTTAAGTGATTTGGCAAATAAAGGATGAAATAATCTCGTGCTTCTGTGGAACATATGTTCATTTTGATATTTAGTTGTAAGATGATCTTTAATTTATTTGTATTATTTATTGGGATTTTAATTTAATTTTGCGCTAAAGTGAATTCTTGTAAAATGAGTTAGACCGTTAAAAATTCACAAAAAGTCGTGGTTCACTCCCAATAATAAATTCTTTAGAATTGCCTCATTTTCATGTAATTTAGTCCGTTCGATGTTGACAGTTAAATCATTACACTTTTTTTTATAAGCTTATAAAGGCTTAAAATCTAAATGCCCCAAGGGTAAGCTGCTTCTTTTTGTCAAAGTTACTACTTTTCTTCATTTTCTTAGTATAGCTAAAAATTAGATTACAGTACTGTAATTAACAAACACACAACAACTATTTAACACTGTAACAGACTTTTGTTGACTGGAATAATTCGAAACATTTCAATCCAATGTCTTCATTTGATTTTAAATATTTATGGAAGGTTTCTATACGCATTTTCATCAAAGAATTACTAATCTTTGCAGGACGACAGCTAACAGAACTTTGTGTTGCGACAAAAATAATTTCAACTTTAAGCTCGAATAGGGACCGTGCTTTGAAAACATTTTTTGTTGCAATTTTGGTGATTTTATTTACTGCTTTATTTCACACAACGAGATGATGCCGGATGGGTTTTTAATATTCTTGTGGGAATCGTGACGGGGGTTCGATGAAATTCAAAGCAAGAAAGTTAAAATAAAAGAAAAGGCGGATTTGGTGTGATTAATAGTTTTATTAAAGAAATGAATGAAAAGTATCTTGATATTTTGCTAGAGAACTTATCAAAAAATAATTTAATAACTATATTGGCCCTGCCTAAACTATTTGATCATTATTTCCTACCTCTAGCGCTCTGGAAAACCTGAAAAATGGCAGCTAATTAATATAGCTGATAATAATTTTGTGAAAGAAAGTCTCACATTTAATAGGTTATTACTTCTGATCCTGATAAATTAAGCCGAACTGAATTTTTAACCTTAATACCAATTAAATTAAGATCCAATTAATGATTCAGTCACTTATGCGCTTTAATTTGCTTGAACTTTTTCTGGTTAAGGAATAAAAAATGGCTCTTTGTATCACCCACTCAGCTGTATTTGTATACCGCCAGCGCTGGTAAGTTTTTCCTTGGATGTACTTACTATATTGTGATTAGAACTGGGGTCAATATATTTGGAATTTCAGCTGAGATAAGTCTACATTTTATGAGTTAAGACTGTCATTTAAGCCTTTCCATTTCCAACATTCAAATAAAGTCGTAGTTTTCATGTTAAAAAAATACTCAAGTTCCACCCTCATGTT
Source organism: Euphysa ruthae (assembly GCA_035046665.1). NCBI lineage: Eukaryota > Metazoa > Cnidaria > Hydrozoa > Anthoathecata > Corymorphidae > Euphysa > Euphysa ruthae. The sequence continues at coordinate 125 of JAUZNK010092313.1, read as the reverse complement.
TCTTATAAACTTCTTTCTGATATATAAATAACGTTCACTGGGTAAGCAAAAAATAACGTAATAACTAAAAAATATGTTTAGGCTAGAAACCATCCAGCTTAATGGAAGAGTGGCTAATAAGTATA
>JAUZNK010092302.1:0-12414 GCA_035046665.1 Euphysa ruthae | reverse complement strand
AAATACAAAAAAATACAACTATATACAGTACTCGGAGTTTCATGACTAATGGTAATCATTCAGCCATATTATCTTCAAAAAAAACATAAAGAAGTTTAAAAATAGCGATATGTCTGGTGTAATGTTTTCAGATTCGGATTTTCAGACGTCATCTCTAATCTTTAGAGTCGAATTTGCAATGGAGTAGTTCACTTTAATAATATATACACGAGATGACGAATTTGAAGATTAAGTAACTTCTCACAAAGTTGCATAACGCTAAAGCCTTCGTTTACCACTCTGTTCTCCAGGAAGGAATCTTGCTGCACCAGAGGACGATGAAAATAATTTTATTCAATTTCGTATTAAAACTTTTACCATGTGCAACGATCTCAGTGTTGCAGTATACTCGTGGTGAATCGCCTTTCCGACCACTGCCCTTCAGTTAGATTTAAACAAAAAGGCTAATAATGCATGCAGGTTTCTCGAGTCGTATAAAAATGTATGAATAACTCCAGCATTTCGACAAGAAGATCGAGCACATCAAATTATTGAAGCAAGATATGGTCAAGCAGAAAATGAGTTGAAATATAAGGATAGAAAGGTGGCAAAGGACGTTGGTGATGATCCAATATATTTTTCATCAAACAAAATTTGCTAACATTGAAAATTTACAGTAGTATCAATAAACTTCTTGTTTTTTTTGTTAGAGGAACAATAAAGCCAACGGCAATGGCACGTCATTGTGTCCAAATCTTAAAATTGAAAACGAATAAAGTCAATCAAAATCTAATCATTGTAATAACAACTAACTAGCATGTTTCTATACTCGGGAAAAACATTTAGTGGAAATGCACATAAGAGCGCAAAAATTTCATTTGAATGATGACTCAAAACGAAATATGTGAATCACGTTCCAAAATTACTGTTATGAAAGCTGACCAGTCTATTAATACTCTCGGAAAAAAAATTCAATGGAAATGCAGAGAAGCGCAAAGATTTCATTTGAATGATAAGTGAAATACACATAGAAATAGAAATGACCTTAATGTATGACATCGAAATCTGGTTGGAGTAGATTGAATCGGCTGAGGTCTGTGAAATGGGATCTTGCTTCAGACTGGCAAAATTTAGATACTTTCCCTGTGAGAGCAAAATCATATACCGTATTTATCGTCACCAAGCTATATTGTGGGAAAAATCACATGACACAATCACGCATAAAAATCAACCAAAAGAAGACACATTCAACTTTAAAAAGTAAACTTAAGTTGCGTTCTTTCAAATTTGATTGTCAACTGTATTTATCAATGTATATTGCTATCAAGCTTATTGAGATTGGAAAAAGATTAAATCTTGTGTCTGATATGTACCATAAAAGCGATTTGAAGGCCGTGACTCGAGAAGGTAGAGAAAACTCACTGCGCGTTTCTGTGAAGTATTCAACACCGACCTGCAGTGATTTCAAGATTTCAAGAAATTCCTCAGAAATAATGACAACAAAAAAATCTCAATGATTACGAAAAGTTTCACAAGAATGGTTTTTACAAGAAGGGAAGTTTTATCGATAACTACCATACAAACTTTAATACAATATTTCAGCGCATCTATTGCCCAATTTTGAAAAGCAGTATCTGGCGTAGTGCTCGATTAGTAATACAGGTGTTAGTAGACCAAAGCACTATTGGATGGAATGCTACTTCATCGATATGGATGATCAGTGCAGAAACCACAATGCCATGCCAAAAACTCGTCTCAAATAAATAAGGGCGTTATTCATTAAAGGAGCTGTGGCAATACAGTGTATGACGCAAAAAATATCAACTTAGGTATGTTATTTATCAGTTGTTTATTTGCTGCTGAACGGTTTTTCTTGAGGATTTCTGGACTTGTCTTTATCTATGGGGAAACCTCATCAACTCCCTGATATAGCTAATATAATTTCTGAAAACATGGATTCTAGAAATTTATACTATACTATAAGCTGCTATTTCCTTTTTTTTTTTTTTTTTTTATCTTCATACCTAGTAGTGGCTTTTAGCTTCGAGTGAAGGGACAGTTTTCAAAACAAAAAATAGATAAAAGAATTGCAAATTGTCACGCGGTTATAACGAAAAACTATATTAACAAAAATTGAAAAAATCATTTTACTCATGATGGTGAGTTCCCTCAGGAAAACATCATTACTCGTAGTATTTCATAAATACTACGAGTTCCTAATAATGGTCTCATTCATAAGGACCATTTTACTATAATTTGACTAATCGTTTAGCTCACAAAAATACTTGCAGGTTTTGTATTAAATCTGGCCACAGAGTTAGGGTCTTATTTTCCTAAATATAGTCAAACCAGAGAAAAAATTTGAGGGAATACCCCCTAGTAAAATCTCTAATTGAAGAGAACTTATGGGGATATACATTTTACCAATACGTTATGTAATCAAAATCATTAAAAAAAATTTTTAGAAAATGGTCTTGGTTGGTTGCCATGTTCAACTTTTTCAAGGCATTTTTACCAATTAAACTTACTAGGTTTACTCATAAAAAGTTGAACCAACACTCTTCTACTTGAATCTAAAAAATTATATCCAAATTTTAACTTGCAAACAGGCCAATTCACTCACCTCTGAATGGTTACGCGAACTTCATCAAAATTTCGAAAGTGTTTGAGTCCTCCCATTTTTATTTCTGCTTCCATTTGCAATCTCTAAAATCTACCGCTTACGAATCTATTCTAACCGACTTTTGGTAAATTTAACTAAACTCTAAACAATTCAACATACTACTTCTCCATCAGATTCACTGATAGTTGAAAACACATAATTTCTTACATACTTTGATGTGACTCACAGATCTTCACAGCTCGGCTCTGCCCATCACCGATTTAATTTTAAGTTATTATCTCCTAAAGTGAAATAAAGGCTCAATTACCGTGCAAAACTTACATAAAAATGTTCTGCACACTCTTCATACGCATATAATCTAAACGCCTCGCACAAAAACTTTTCTCTCCCCATGGATTCTTCTTCTTAGAAAAAAATTTCCGCGCAAGGCTCATAAATTTTTTAAACGAGTGAAAAATTTCACATGCATGTAAATAAGTCGTAATCATTCATCACTTGGAAATGAATTGGGCTGACAATGAAAGTGAGACAGATTACAAAAATTCCGAATGTTAAGTCTGAACATTATGTAAAACTAAATATACATTAAAAAAATCACTAATTAATTACAAAAAATCAAAAAGTTATTGTAATAAATCGGTAATGGTGTTGCTTAAATGTTTTAACTGAACTAAATTTCGTTAAACCTTCATTAGCTTGCACGTATAAACAATGTTCCTTTACTTTCGTTACTACAACAGCGTATCTAAACCTAGTTTTCGTCAACCCCTAAATTAACATAAGAATAATATTAAATTACTCATATCATAATATTATCAGAGATTGAATATTATGTATGTTTGTTTGAATGTTTATTTTCAATTTGAAATTTTATAGGTCATTCGTTTTCCAACTTTGACCTTCTGAAAACCTCCACAAGAAATCCGATTTTTTTTTTTGCACAAGACTCGGTACATATATAAAATTCTTGGGCGGTGAGTACTTCGATTGAGATAAACACGTAATTTTTTTTTTTTTTTTTAAGAATATATCTTTAGTTGTGTGTCTTCCTAATGTCACTTTCAATTATTATGAAAACTCTTTCTAACAAAACGTTTATTGTTAGATTTATTGTTACGATTTTTTTATCTTCTACTGTGTCATCAATTTTCATTACATTAGATTCAAAAATGTTGTTTGATTTTATAGTATGTTTGATTACGTGAATATCTTTTTGTTAGATAGCAATTTCAATCATGCTTCTTTTAGAACGAATAATTTTTAAATGCCTTCTAAAAATAACTAACAGATAAATTAAAATCTGCCTTCGGTAAATTCGGAAATAAATTAAGTACTAGGAAAAAACATTGTTAACGTAGTAAATAAAGATTAGTTATATAGTTTTCTTACCCTCGCCTACAAAGATTATTTATAAATCTTTTATGGCAAGCAGTATAAGTGTACTTTCTATACCATTACAAAAATCACACAATTAAAAATCTATTCAATTGTTAGAATACCTACAATGACAAAGTGCCTGCCTCCAGTTCAAGAATACAAGATGTATTACTTTGGTAAATAATATATACAATTAAATTTTAAAAGTTTCTTAAATTTAGTAAAGATATAACCTCTTTGGCAAGAAACACTTTAAAAAGATTAAAAAAATAATTATATACAGCAATATTTTTGACATAGTCAGGTGTGCATTAATAAAGTTTTATACACAAAAGATTTATCCAGCTGCATTAAGGATAACTAGGTTGAAATTTGTTTCTAAAGTTTAAAGAATTTTTATTTCGGTTTTTACTTGGTCAAAACTAAATTTCGGGAAAAAATTAATCAAGGAAAGTTTTGCCAAACTGGTCTTTTTATGATATTTTCGATTTATGCCTAATGGAAATTTTACATTATCGGGGTGAGTGCGTCATAAGGAATTTATTTAGAGAGCAAAACCAAGCCCATTGTTTTCGTTTCACTGTATGACCCAATAACATAAAATTATTATTTTTTTTTCATATATTGTTAAATAAATAATAGCTGTTAATTTTAAGGTTTATATGTAAAAAATATAATTAAAATATTCCCACCTATGAACACTCTAAATTATTAAAATACCTTCACCAATGAACATTGTAAATGTTTTAATTACTATCACCTATGAAAGTTGCAAGTGTTTAAAACATTCACACATATGAACCCTTTAAATGTTAAATGTTAAAACATCCACACCGACGAACACTGTAAATATTTAAAATATCTTTACCAAGGAAAACTGGTAATATTTAAAATATCCACACCTAAGAACACTAAAAATGTTTAAATGAAAGAATATCAATTATGATTGAATGAATGAATGATCGAATGACTGAACCCATTAGTTTAAAAAAGGAACTCGAGGAAAAAGGATAAATTTAATTAAATGGCCATGTTTAATTTAAACTAACAAGTCAACTCTAGCTAGGACTGTTTAAAGTTTATATATTTATTATATTTTAAATCATATAAGGTAGAAAAATTAGCTAAGCCAGGAAGTGCAAATATAAGTTTTTTTCTTAAATTTAATGATATTTCGAGTTATGTTATAAACATTATTCCAAAACTCTTTACCGTAGTCAATTTATTAAACGGTTCACGTGCATTATCGCTATTTCATAAAATAAATAAAGTTAACTACTAGCGATTGGATGATTTGTTCAAATCCAGGTATGAAAGTCGTTTTGTCAAGTTTTTCTTTGTTGTTTTGATGACAGCTGTCATAGCAGCGACAAATAAAAACTTTTGATCAAAAAATGTGTAAAGTACATGTAAACCACTGCTTCAGTTTTTCAAAGGGCATAGATGAGAATTAAATTTTGGCCAGCACTATATAATTGACATTAGATATTATTTCAGATAAAAACATATTTATCGCATTGCAAGTTTCAAACCTCTTTATAATTATAAAAAAAAAAAAAAATGGAAAAAATTCTTTATACAGACACGGGATCCAAAATTTGATGCTCTCAAAAAAGGATATTTTAATTTTTTACTTAATTCCCCAAATCAAAATGATAAAATAATGGTGAAAATAGCAATAATATTATTATATTAAAAATACCGACATCTTTAATTAATTTTATACACGTTCACTTGCAAAAGTTTAAAAAAAAAGAAGTAAATAATAAATTTTGTAACGGTATTTTACCTTAACTAAATACTAAGGTGAACGAACCGTATCTTTTTCAATATTAGAAAAATATTTTAATTTAGGGCAGCAGACATTAGTGTTTTAGACGATAACTTTAACCTTAAAAATTTTTCCATGGTGTTAAATTGAAGTAACTTTCTGCGCAAAGCGTATCATGAAAATAAAAGCATTGTCTGAGAATTCAAACTTTCCTCCCCTCCTAGGGCACCTAGAGGTGTTATCAAAGTTGTGAATTTGCAATCGCTTTTTTAACAAAATAATTAATTCTGATATATTTCATATTTCTGCATTTGTATCATCTACGGTTTTGCGAGCATTTAAAAAAAATTATTTATGGAAGTAAACGCTTATCGACGCTTATCCTTTTCATTGCGTTGTTTTGCCTGTGCTGCGTATATGCGATATTTATTAATACACGCGATTTGCACGTATGAAAAAATGTTCTACGGCAGAGAGAATTGATATTTGTTAACATGAGCCTTCATCCGCCTCCACAAAATAATTTTTTACTTGACTCTGGTTTTTACTTGTTCTCTAAAACATATATTATCATTAACGTTAAATCATAACCAGGTATTTAACATTCATAAAGACCAGAGTTGTGAAGATGCATGGGAGTTAAAAAACAAAAGTTGAAATGACATGTATTTTTGTTTGGTCTGTTATATTTAGCGGATGTTGAATGTTGGATCAAATAAAAAGAAGAATTCATGCAGCGAATGTCATCTAAATGTGACATTTATGCAGATCTGCACAGTCTGAGTGCAATGTTAGTTTTTCAACCTTAAATTTTTCAATTACGCAGTACTCCTTATTATCGTCCACCACATCATTTCATACCCCTTACCGATAACACCTGATCTTCAAATGGTCCAGTTTATAATGTGTCAGTTTATCGGTGGATTGGCACTATACTCACCTGTTTAGATGAATGTAGATCGTGTTTTGATGTTAGACATATAGAACAGTATACAAAGGCTGTTTACTTGGCAAAAAAATCTTCTAATGAAGAGCGTAAGAGCTTTACAAATGGGTTTTCAACCAGAGAACGAGATCATTTTTCAACCTGAATCACTCATTCTCGTATTAGTGTATCATAAAATTTTTATCTTCAACATTTATGTTTGATTATGCCGTAAAACAGATGTAAAACGTGAAATTTCGGTACAAGTAAATAAATAAAGAAGGTTTTAAACTCTGTTACAAATAGTCTACGTAATGTCAATTTCTCTGCACAGACAAACAATGGTGAGGCTGTATTGAATGGAAATGCAGGAGCTGGAGTGAGAGGGAGGAAGTCAGAGAGAAGTGAGGTGACCTTTTTTCACAGCCCATCTAAAAACTCTGCATCCCCTCCTGCCCATTCCTAAATAATGTATGTGACGTCCTTTGTGGTGACGTCCATACCAAAATATTTATCTACAACACGCCTGCTGCAGTTTGTTCTTGACTGTAATTACAATAAGTTAATTAAGTCAAAACGTTTACACCTGTTAAAGAATTAAGCAATGACTAGACAAAGCCTTTTGTCTATATTAAAAGAGTAGGAATGCGTAAGAAGAAGAGAATAAATGCGAGGAGTTTACGGTTACCGCTGTTATTTTTTTTTTCTCTGCTCTTTATATTAAGTATTATTTTTTATTGATTTGTATTTAATTTTTTTTTCCCAAATAGTTTCTAAGTTGATTTTAATCACTTTTTGATAATATATTATATTTATTTTGTTATGTTAATATTTATGTTTAATAACCTTATAAAAATGGTCATGAGGGAACATTGACATTTATAATGACAAGTTTTAATGACATTAAAATAAATGTGAAAAATTGAGTTTTAAAACAATAAACTGTTTGTCTAAAGATATATTTCGTAAAAAATTATGAATATGTGATGGTAACTTTTCTGGACGTATCAAGAAGAAAACGTGTAAACTAGCTTATAAACGTTCTGTTTCTAAAAAAAATGATTTTGAATCAAAAGTCGTCAACAATAAACAGATAGATTTTTTTAAAAAATTGATGAAGAAGTAAAAAGAAAACCAAGTTATCATATAACACAAAAAAAAAAAGAAAAAATAAAAATTCAAAAGTTATTTTTATTTTATTTAATCTTACATTTAGCCGTAAGGTTGTAGTCATTTTTCTTTTTTTTTTATAATTCTATTGGAAAACAAACGACTTTCCATGCTCAGATGAATTTAATACGAGTTTTTACAAAAAAAATTTTAAATTAAGTTATGATTGCACAAAAAATTCGCAGAAATATAAATATTCACAGCAAAAACTAACGATTGAAAAGAAAAAAACACAAGCTCATAGAGTGCAACTGAAGAAAATTACGAAATCAACCAAGTTATTCAACGCATTGCTTTTTTTTTATCAAATTAAACAGAAATTATGTTGCGCTAATGCGGTGAAAATGTAAAACAAGATTTGCTAACAATAACGCAATTTCCCTTCTAAAAATACGTCGCAATAGTCAAATAATTTGCACCTTAATCGAGGTTTTATGACATGTTGCAAAGTATCTATAAAAAGTTTTGGGAATCCTGGAGTTTACGGTCCGATTAAAAATTTTGTTTTTTAAACATTTTACAGTGTGATTCAAAAATATTTTTAAACTAAATTAATTTTAATCCAAATTTTCCGTTTTCTATGATTATCTACGATTTTCATTCAGGGGGTCATAAATAGTAATTTGTTAATAAATGTGTAAAAGTTATGGCGATATTAACCCTCTATTGGGCTTGTGATGTCTATTGGAAGAAAATGATACAAAAAATAAATATTTTATGGTACACATCATGCACATAGAGTGAAATGAAAATTTTGTTTTTTTAATTTGAGCTATATTTAAAATAAGAAAGATGGACTTAATGCAACCTTTCAATTTAATTAAGAGCATCCTTAGGGAATGGGCTATTCAAACGCAATCCTACTTCCAACCAAAAAACACAGCTTTTCCGGCCAGAATACAAAAAGTTATCATTTTGTTTGTTTGATCAGTAATAAAATATTTTTGAATCAGATCGTAAAATATTTACAAAAAAAAAATATTGAATAAGAAAGAGAGAATGAGGACGTTATATTTAACATGGGGAGCCAACAAACTGCTGAGAAAATCAGATGGGCCCGCAATCGGGCCGTAAACGACAGGATCAAAACTTTAGTATATGAATTAAATTTCCTTTTATGAAATATACTAGCAGGTTTTGGTATCATAGGGTCAACAAGGTGTATTTGACAATGGTGTCCAAAATTTAGTTTTTTCTATATAGGACAGTTGCCATTCCTTTATATGATGAGAAAAGGTGATTTTTGGGAGATGTCACTGCACTCAATAACGCATAATACATAGGCTAATCACCTAAAAGTGATCCATTTCAAGCATAAAGTGATTAACTTTTGTAAATATTTCTAAAATTGATTGTGGCATACGTCAATCGGAATGATTTTATTCAAGTGGATTGCTGCTCAAAAAGTGGCCGACCCAGAATAAATTACAGCAAATGGTAATTCTTGTTACTTTTTAATCATAATAACACAAAAAAACCCTATTTTCAATCTTTTTGGAACGCCTTTTTTGTGGTTTTTTGTTTAACATAAAGAAAAAATATAACGTTGGTAGTAAAATATCAAAGTAATGGTATGTTATTTAAGTATAATGGCTATAAATTTAAAAACAGAGTCACAAATAGGACTTCACAAGATTTTTAGAGATTTCTTCTAAAAATTCTTTCGAAGTAGTTAAATTATGATGTCAGACAGACCATTTCCACAAAGACAGCACATCCAAGCGTCCTTAAATACTTGCACCAACATGTGGTTAAATGGTGTGAAGGCGTCTTATAAATGAACACAGAAAGTGTTGAAAAATCAGAGCCAAAAATGAAATCTTGATTTGACCTTTTTATTTTGCAGTTATTTTTGTTTAAATGTGTCCATTGAATATTTTTGTTTTATGACAGTAGCTATGTTACTTAGATATAATCCACAGTTGAGCTTTGAAACTACCAACACATAGATAAATTTTTCATTTACTTTATCATACAGCCAATACTGCTGCTACTGATTTTTAAACTTGGCAAGATTTTACTATTTATTTGGCTTATACTAGATGCATTTCTGTTTAGATCTTGTGTTACACTAATATTATAAAAGTAGATAACCGGGAAGGAAAAAAATTAAAGATTTTGTAAGAAATTTTTTGAATTTGCACTGTTTAAATCCTTAAAAAGCCACTAAGCATCCACTTGAAAATAAAAACTGAGCATTAATTTTTACTCTTAATTGGATCTTACAGTCACGCATTTGAGTAACACTGTATTCTTAAACTGCTATATAATTCAACAATGTATGGACCTTCTCTCTAAATTGGAATTTCTATACAATTTCCTGACTATAAATTACATCATTTATAGAGGACTAAACTTTTCCTTTTTAACTGAGTGATATTTACCGAGTAAATAGAATTTCTTTGAAAAATTATGGCTTATTTTGAAGCAAGCAGAAATATTTTTTTTTCATCTATTTTTCAAAAAGTTTATAGATTTTCACATTTTTACACATTTTAAAAACTGTATTTTAACCCTCTTGCATACCAAAAAATAAGAACTGCAGGTCAAACATGGAGATAAATCCCGATAGATTTCATTCAACAGTTATTTCATTTTTGAGATTTTGTTTAAAGTTAAGGTTCAGGTTTATGACGTTGTTACATTTAGACTTTAATAGCATACTTAAACTTTACCACTTGGTAATCAAAACTCTAGAAACAACGTTTCACAAAGTTTTTGTTCTAGGAAGTTTTATATGTTATTAGGATCGGAATGCTACTAGAAAAACCATGTTTAGCTTTTTTTGCAATTTGTTCCTGTTTGAGCCCGGATTTCACCGGACTATTACCGCAGTTTATGTAGAAAAGAAATCTGTAAACATTTTTTTGTTCAAACAAAAAATAGGGAGTAAACAACAAGGCTGAGATTGCATTTTATTATAACGTTTAAAAATCTTTTTAAAAAATTGTGACATAACAAGTTTTTTTGTAACTTTGTAACTCAATTTCTCACAAGGAGAATTGCTCTCGATTTAACAGTTCGGCTAAATATTATTTCTAGGAATTTGTTTGGTGGAAAAATACACCAAATTGAAGTCACCAAGGTGAAAAAAAAAAACATGGCTAAATATAATGCAAAATATTGAAAATAAGTGATGGAAAAACTGTTTTACAATGAAAATCAATAATCAGAATATGAAAGGGTAAAGATAAACACAAAAAAGAGGAGACGCTGCCAATTTCCCAATATTTACAGTAAGGTCATTTCGGTCTTGGTTACAAGAGACGTAATGATGGTTTCACAGATTTAGACCAACTTTATTATTCACATCTATTTAATTTGCGCTTTTAGGGGATGTTAATATGAGCCTGGAAAATCGCGATAGCTCGTTTTAACATGCTGAAATTTCCTGAAACCTCCAAGCAGTCTTATGGATTTTTTCTAATAGTAAACACGTGACAATATTTTTTTAAATATTTTGACGTAGAAATACAAATCACACATAAGCAGCAGATAATTTTTCAGCCCTGAAAACCAGATGGAGATATAATATGTAAAAAAATCAGCCTGTGTTGCCAAGATCTCGGCTGAACAAAGTGAAAGTTTCATATTTATAGATTTTTTGAAAGGATTTGATAGAAGATCCAAGTCCTCGGGAAACCGAGAGAGCCTGTTTTGCCAGACTGATTTTTCTCATAAGAACGCCCCTTTATATAAAGTCTTAACATTTGAAAGGCCTAAAACGCAATAAAGTTAGAGGAAAATTTCCTTTCGCACTTTTATCGGCATATCTACTAAAATAGTAAAAATTTTAAATTCGATCAAAATTTTTTTGTGACTGCCAACATTTAACTTTCAAGAACTAAATTAAATTTTTGTTATCTTTAGACCCGTTTTTAATGTAAAATTGTTTATCTGATGTTTTTCATAGTCAGATTTAAGCTTTTTTTATCACAGGCGCAGAGTCACAAATCATTTAGAAAAACGATATGAATAACGAATTACTCAATCCATTTAAAGAATATCTGTATTTTGTTTAGTTTTGTTACTGGCCAGGTTCTTCTACACTATTGCACATAAATACTTGGAGGTTTGCTGGAAAGTAACTTCGATGGAAAATGGGTGTTTAGTGTAGTGGTTTTTGGATCATCACTCCTTGCGTTAGTTTTGTCTATTTCCGCAAAAATAAACTTCGCTTTTATGCTAATGACAAGAACTTTTTCAGGTTTAGTACAGGTAAGTTACATTAAACCACAGGCTTATTTTGGTGAAACATAAACCCAAGGCCATTGGCTAAAAACGAAAACTTGAGTGCATCATTGCACTTATGGTATTCACACTATGAGTAAGATGATTCTGGGTATTCTTTATAGTTTTAGTTTATTTTAGTATTTTCGTTCATTAAATTGCCAATAGTTTTAATCATTTTTTTAGTGCTTTTATTCATATTGAAAAAATGTTATTTATTCTTTTTTCTTTTTTCTATAGAAGTTTAACAAGTTTACAGATATATAAAGTGAATGCACTTTCGTTTGAGGGAAAAGTTTACTAAGAATGAAGTGATATTTAATATCATTTAGTATATAT
>JAUZNK010092291.1:0-12417 GCA_035046665.1 Euphysa ruthae | reverse complement strand
TGTGATGTTAAATTCTAAAGTATTCCAGCTATTGATATAATACAGTCAACATGACTTGGAAATAATAAACTAATTTATGGAATAGGATAATACTTTTTTTAGAAATGCGATTTTAGTCATTAACTTGTCAAAATATTAAGAGTAAATCAAATTTCATCAAATCTCACATTAAATCTCTTTGATACATTTTAACGGATATTTTACCCAAATACCTATAACTGCATTGGTTTGCTAAAAATATCATACGCATTTTTCATTCTTGCGTTGTTACACTCGCAAAATGTAAGGTTGTGAAGAATAATTTAATCTGGATCGTAAGCTTCTTTTTTTTTTTTCTTTTTTTTTTTTTTTAAACTCTTGGACGGAGATCTGGGCGGATCTTACTGAACATTAAATGTCTAGGTAAACATTGAAGATTTTGAGGACAGAGAAACAACCACAGTTTTAAAGAAAAGTCAATTATTTAATATGTAAACGAAAAACGAACCTGAGAAGTATATTGGAATTTGTTGTCAATATTAGTTGTGTTATGTTGATAATGTCTTCTTCTCTATTTACATTTACGAGGTGTAGAAATACATAGATAGAAATATATGGTGAAATGTTTCTTACAAAATCATGAACAGTATCTTAAGTAAACAACGAGGTTTCGTTATTTTTTGAAACGTATCATGTTTTTTTCACTTTATATCAAAATAAAGATTGAAAAAGTAAATAAATCATCTTGTCATAAGGAAGTTTTGTTTTTAAAACATTTGGCTTTGAGTTGTAAAATATCTTAAAGGTTATACATGTTATATTTTTCTTTAGCTTTTGTTGAAAAAATATTTTTTTTTACTTTGTCAATATCACGCTTAGAAGATAAAAAGAATTGTATTTAAGAAATTACCAGAAATGCACACAACTTTGAACTGACGCCCTTTTATACTTCTTATCTTAAAGAGGCTGTGTACAAGGTTTTCATGTTCTTTTTTATCGCATCTAAATTAACTGTGATGCAAGAATTTTTCGATTAACTCTTAAGAAGAGACAATGATTAGATGCAAGAATTTTATCAACCCGGCTTTGAATATTCTCCAATTAAAAATGTGATATTGATGTTAACAAGTTGAACCTGCAGAAAATACCAATTTTTATTTGTATAATTATTATTATTAAACCTTTGCATCTAATATTTGTATCTGATGATACCCATTAAAATCTTCAGGGCGAGATTGTAGACCATGTCTACTGTGTTTTTTCTTATGCATTTGAAAAAAGGCTCCTGTATAGAAATCTGGTTGTAGTTTTAAAATTTGTGAAATAATTTGATTGAATTTATATCAAACTTTATTATTGACTTTCAACTCGAAGTTGTTGAATTTTTCCAACTTTGGAAAAGCTTTTTAGAGCCGTTTTAACACGTTCACAAAAAGAAAAAAAATGAAAATCTAATTTTTTAAATTTCAATATATACCTGGTTATCTTAAAAAGAAACAAGAATTTATATACATATATATTACATTTTTTTTTTTTTTTTTTTTTTAGAGCCGTTTTAACACGTTCACAAAAAGAAAAAAATGAAAATTTAATTTTTTAAATTTCAATATATACCTGGTTATCTTGAAAAAGAAACAAGAATTTATATATATATATATTTTTTTTTTTTTTTGAGTATGGGTGCGTTATTTTTAAAATTAACTTACAGCGGTCATAATTTAAGGAGACGAATTTAGTATATAGTAATTTGAAAATATATTAATTATTTAAAAGATAATTGACACTCATATTATAAAACTTATAGAACTTTCAAATTAATTACCTTTTGAAATAGAAGAGATGATAATTTTCATTCAGCATTTTAATTTATTTAAACTTATATTAAATTGTTTTGATACAGGGATTATGTTTTTTTTTTTCAAACAAAGTTAGATATAATATTTTCAATTCTTTGAAAACTTAATCTTGTTAAGAACTCTTTTGATATCGTTATGAGATTTCATTGCAGAAATGACATTTTCTATTCAATACCACAAAATCTCCATATTAAACGCAGTGATTTCATAAAAGAACTATTTTCTATTATATTTTTCCATTTCTATTGTATTATTATTTCAAAGTAGACAACATAGGGGAATTCCTGTTTTATCTATGTTTCTTTTCTTCCGAATAAAGCTTTATGTTGATAATAACTCTTTTTAATTGCTTTTCCTTACATGTCATTTATTTTGATAAGAGATTTTCATGATTTTTAAAAAGTCACCCGAGTGTGAAATTTTTAATCAAATAACAACTGACAACAAAATATGGACCGGAATGGAATTTTGTTTCGTTGTTTTTCTAACACAATTTCACATATTTGTGTATTCAAAAAGCGGTATATGCAAGTTTTATTGAATTGTGAATGTATTCCATTGTCATAGTTCATTTTCAGCTTCAGATTTCCTGCTGTAGGAATAAAAGTAATAGAATTTCTTAAAATAAACTTATTTGCTAAACCAATACGAAATTCCTATAAAAATTTTGTTTTTTTTTTTTTTTTTTTTTTTTTTTTTTTTTTTTGCTGGGTTAAATTATGTTTGTTTTTGATATTTTAAAAGTGATATTTTTCGCTACAGACTTTCAGAACATTTTTAATTGTGTTTTCCTTCCTTCTTTTATTCAGCTATGTTGTTTAAACCGGCTTTCATGTTTCTAATAATTTCGCTAATACTTTTCCTTCGGATATCATTTAAAAAATGGACTTCAACACTAAAATTGTTGCCGAGTAAAAAACGATTTTTATTTTACTTAATAATTAAAACAGAAAGTTTCTTTCAAATTTTTCCTTGGTAAAATAGATAAAGATAAAAGATTCTTTTGTGCAAATATTGAAGTGCTGCATGCTTCTTAATTAATTTTCCATTTTTTGTTTTGTTTCCTATAATACATGATTTACAAAAAAGATAGGCACAACGTTTTTTGTTTGTGATAACTTGAGTTCATTTTTATATGGTTCTTACGGATGATGAATCGCCAGGATCATCTCATATTAGTTGTCGTTTTAAATTGAGGTAACTTACGAATCGAAATCTTGTTTAACATCAGCCGTGCCCTAATCTTTGAATGCTTGAATGCCTATAATTTTTGAAGAGGGTTTTTCTGTGATTTACTTTACTGTATGAACAAAAAACTGAAGATTAAATTTAAAATGAATGCCATTGTTGTTTAATTGATAGATTATGTAAAAGGGAATTAACTTTTAAAGATGATTTTCGTCAACACAAGTTAAAAATACAAAATTACAAGAACTTGAGGGGAGCAAGGTTATTTAAATATATTAAAAATCTAGAAAAAACTTTTGTTCTAAATGAAAGGATTGAATAAAATAACCTCAAGTGAACAAAATTTTGCGAATTTTATCAGGATTATTTTTTCATTCAAGTGGAAAATTTTCGAAAATGCGAAAAGGGAATTTTTGCAAGTGTTTTTGTTCGGAGTATATTTGATTTCGTGTTCCATCATAATGTCAGTAAATAAAATCACATAATTTTTGGTCATTTATCTATTGCCCTCCAATTTCTCCATTAAAAATAAAATGCTAGACTAGTACGTCTTTGTGATCAACTTGTAAGTCTAAAACAAGTACGACACACACAAATACAAACTTAGTCAATACTGTAAATTTGAATCAAATTTTATTGTTTTTGTTCAAATGACTTAGGAAAGGGGAAGTGTCTGGGTTAGGATTCCCCAGTAGAGTCTATTCTTTGGCTTCAGATTATTCACTCAAATTAGAAGTATAAAATGAAACAATAGAAAAGGAAGAGAATTAGAGTCTAGTCCCAAGTCTAGGATGTATACCGCATTTTCTTATGTATTTATTAGCAACGATTGTTACTCGGACTGTCGCCCCGTTTGTGGTAATATGTGGTTGTGATTGTATGTAGAATTTACACTACTCGTTATTTTTATAATAAACAAAGCTAAATGCGCAAAAATGATCTCATGTTACTAAATATGTTTAAATGTATACATTATTCTTTTTGGTCCAATTTGGAATTTTACTGCCTTGTTTGGATTGAAATCCGCTCTGAAAGACTTAATCCTGAAAGTTAATTTTGACCCTTTCCGATTTATCTTAAAACAAAACCTTCGAAAGGATATATTAAGCACTGTTTCTTTTTTATTTTTCATTCACGGGTTTAGAAACTCCTTATTTTGTCATTGCATGATGCAAGCGTTTTGCACAAAGTAAAATCTTTGAAATTCGGCATTAAAATAACAGGTAATGAGGAAACTAATCTAAAGGATATTAACTAAATACAATACCAAAGAAATCATAATCAAAACATTTGGTTTTCCTTGTCATTATGTCTTTCGTTTATATATTGATACGCCTATCAACAGAAGAAAACAATTGTTAGGTCGCACTGTGTAAAAACTAAACAAAATAAAAAACTTTTCTTAGCCTTAACAAAAAACAACAAACACGAAACTTTCTTGTTAAATATAACGAAAAATCAATATTTCTTTTCTATATTATAATATATTACTCTTTAAAAAGATTTCTTTTAATAACAAAACAAAATTTAGATTAAAGATATCTGATCTGGTCTGCAGATTAGACATTATTGTAAAATAACTGAAGCGAAAAAATTTTGATTGTTCTTCGAAATTATATGACAAGTCAATAAGCTGACATAGATTTCGTGTATATTTATAAGTCGTTGAGAAGATCATTTCAACTATATCAAATGCCATTTTAAAAAGTATAATGGAAGATAAAAGAGTTGTAAGAAAAATACATGATGTTAAAATTCTCAAGGTTAGCAATGTGATTTTGATATTTAATTTTTAAATTATTGACAACCTTTTTCTTTTCACTGTTTATAAATTTATAAATAACCCTTGTTAAGTTTTATACGAATATTTAATTTTCTGAAATTTAACTTTTTTTTTCTTTTTTTTTTTTTTTTTTTTGCTTTTCCGACTTTCATAAACTTGATGTTTTATTCGTGACCCGTATGATAAAAAACTGTTTTTTCCATGCTTTTGCTATACCGTTTCCCAGTTGAAAAGGACTGAAAATTAGCTTTATATATCTTAGATGTATTATAAATATTCTGCATTTTTTATTGTAAATATTCATGCGCAGGGGGATGGAATTTTTTTCCTTTTTTTTTTTTTTTTTTTTTTTTAATTTTCGTTCTGGAAATCCCAAATTCTTTACACAAGTTAGAGGCTCAGAGTATCAATAATGTAGTAAATTTATGTCATTTTGGAAAATTTCGTTTTAAATATACTTATCTGTAAAAAATGAAATGTAATATAAAATACATTTGACAAAGATATTGAAAAAAAAAACATTGACAAACAAATTTATCAATCTTTTTTTTCAAAAGCTTATATTGCTTTTTTCTTTTATTTAAGTAAATTAATGACATTGACGATGATAACTCTCCACCGGGGCGCTTATCAATATGCGTGCTGATTTAGGAATGAAATAGATAAAGAATTAAAAGAAATTTCACAAGGAGACTTGTGACAAAGTAGCTTCGTATGATAAAATAATATAAACCGTTCTATATTTTGCATTCTTTTATGAAATATGACAGCAATCTTTTTTTATAAGAAACCGAACATAATTCAATCAGCAAAGAGCAAAGGGTCGAGTTGAATTCTTTTCCCTACAAATTTCTAAATGGTGCTTTTTTGTTTTAGTAGAAGCGTCTAAATTTTCATTGAGGCTGATGTTTTTGTTTATTTTTTTTTTTTTAACCAATAGTAAATTTATCGTTTTGAGGGAGAAATCTGAAATTTTGCTTTCTTATAACCTAGGTTTTTGCTAAGTAAGAAATCAACATGTGGTGTTATTTTTGAGCTGGCAATATAGATTTGCACATTAAATTTAAGCAAATATTTACGTAAAATTCGTTTAAAAGCTTTTTTCTTGGAAAATATTCTTGTAATGTCAACCTGAACTAAAGAGGTCACCTAGTATATCTTTTTTCATAATTAGTAATAATAATTCTCGGAATTATTAACTTCAGAAGGTTAATAATTCTGAGAGGAATTGGAGAGAATATATGATTGTCTGGCCGAATGGTTAAGACTTTGATACAGGTGCAAATTCGATCCCGCCTAAACACCAATGATTTTCATTACTGTAAGCTCGAATGGGAGCTCTAAGTACACCAGGACCAAACCCGTGGGCTCTTCTGGGAATAAAGCTTAAGGCTATTTGTTTGTCCCCACTTTAAAAATGTAAAACACAATAAAAATCTGAGAAAATGTTTATGTTCTTAGGTTTAAAATCAAATTCCAGTGCAAGAAAATAAGCTATCACTTTAATCGATAGAAGTTTGGCTCTTTAACATCTCTTTTACAAAACAAAAATGAAAAAATTAGCATAGAATGTTAAAAAACTGAAAAACTCGCCATTTTTAAGAATGATAACAAATCGGAATGATATAAATTATTTTTTTGCAGAGAATTATCTATTCAACTACGATGTTTGCTTTATACAAAATTTGTAATTTAAAAGTCCTAAATGACGATATAATAAATTGAGTTCAAAACATCACAATGCAAAAATCGCCTGGGTGGTGAAGAATTCTTTAAAGTTTCTTAACTAAACAGTGTAGTCGGTTCCTTATAAACAAATACTTGTTTATAGTCATATTATAGTTTCTGCTACTGCTTGTGATAATAATTACATGATGGTTCGAAGATTAAAATTCTTCTCCTAATCACCAATTTTCGGTTCAAATAATTTATAAACCCACGATTGTCACGTGATGATATTGATAATTATTCCAATGATTAACATATGAAATTGTTAATGTTGCCTTTATAAATCCATCGATTCACGTAATATTATTTAAACCTGTTTTTATGTGTATATCATTAGGATATCGAGTACTCGAGAGGAAAAGATTATTTTAAAATGTGCAGTACTTCTAGTTCTAATTAGGAAACTGTTTAAAAGAGGAAATGCTTGAATAGTTTTCCAGTAAATCTCTCGGCGCAAAAGATATTCATGAAAAAAATTTTGCTTGTGATTGGTTTCTAATCGCCGTTGGGTAGTTATTCCATATTTTGGCACAGAAACCCCTCGTTTACTCCAAGGGTAAAAGTGGATGACTTTTATTGCCAAGAATCATACATTTCTGTTTTTTATAAAAAAATTCGTTAATTACCCGTGATGCTTGTCAATTTTGTTAGTAGTTTGTGGGGAATTTTAACTAACTTGCGAATCACATGCGCGTGCTGCACGTTTTTTTAAATAAGAAACACGACCGAAGTTTCGGGGAAAAAAGAACAACATGGAAGTCGAACTTTTGAAAGCTAAAATCATTAGTAAAGCCCTTGCAATTGTTATGTTTTTTGATATTCTAAGATTGTTTTTTCTTTACATATTCACTCCATTTAAAGGAGATTATTTTTTAAGATTTTTCCGATTCAAAGTTTATTTGCAATTTTTTCTATAACTCCCTGCAAAGCCAATAGCTCTCTGTTAATTTACCTATATCCGTTACTTCATCATTTTTTTTTTTTTTTTTTTTTTTTTTTTTTTGCAAAAGCAAAAAAGCGAGTTTTACAGCTGGAGCCTAACATTAACGCGATAAATTCTCTATAGTAAAGGTTTTTTTTTTGCTAACTCCGCAGAAAATTCGTGCCGATTTTTGTACGGAAAGTTGAAGCGAAGTTCAAGCCTATTTTCTTCACATTTTGTCTCGCCTCCCCATTTCATAATTAATAATCTTTAAACAGTAGAGGATAATTCAATGGCGATAATATTGTCTCGCCTCTCCATTTCTTTATTAATAATATTTGAAGAGTAGAGAATAATTCAATTGAGAAAATAGTTACCAAATCAAAATTAATTTCAATAAACTGTCGACAGAGAATTTTATTTAAACGTTACAAAAGAATCATTAACATTCCATTCAAATGCTCTTAAACATCTATTGTTCTCATATTTAATTTCGTGTTTTTAAATATTGCTAACTGTTTTATGAACGTTTTGTTATTTTAAATGCTTGCTCGCTCGCCTGCTTGCTTGCTCGCTCGCTCGCTTGTGTGTGTGTGTGTGTGTGTGTGTGTGTGTGTGTGTGTGTGTGTGTATGTATGTATTGTGTGTGTGTGTGTGTGTGTATGTATGTATGTATTGTGTGTCAGTGTGTGCGTGCGTACGTACGTACTTACGTATTATATATCAACATGTAATTGAATATTCACTAAACAAATAAGTTTTCAGTTCTAAAGAAATTTTTTAAAAGTTTTAAAGTATAAGGATTTAGGTGATAAAAGAGGGTTGAGCAATTTGATTAATTTACCGATTAACATAGCTGTCTTTTTTGTCAACATTTTAATTTTTTAGACTTGTTTTATATCTTGTCTAAAAACTAGGGGAGCATTTATTAATCAATATAGAAAGGTGCGTTTGATTATTTCTTTGTTAACGAAATATTTCCCTCAAAAAATTTTGATTAATCTTTGGGCTGTGCTCATTATATAAACATTACTTTAAAAACATAACCGCTCATAGTTAAAACTTTATACAACGTGAAAAGTTTATTTTACCGTCTAAAGTTTCTTGGTAACTACTTATTTGTTATTTTTTTGTATGTTGCTCTCCTTGAAAGCCGTATTGAAAGTCTTAACTAATTTTTGGTGAGTATTTATTAAAAACCTTAGCATAATGAAATCAATAGAGTTCTAGAAGTAAAATCAAAATCTAGTGAGCAAGATGTAAGATAGGTTTTTGGTTGGTTTATTGGTTGGTTGTTTTTTTAGTTGATTGGTTAATTAATTAAAAAATTGGCCATCGATATATCTGAACCTAGCATGCAATTGTTTACAAATATTTACAAATTTAATATAAACCAAATTTTATTCTAAAAGTCTATTAAAGTTGTTTGTTTTCTTCCATAAAGTGTTGAGGTGTATTAGAATGTTGCCCCACATTCTGGCCAGGTAAGGAGATTTAACTAATATTGGTTATAACCATAACAGACATAATGACAAATATTGGCGAAGAATTTTGCATGAAAATTTGATTTCCAAATTATTTCCAATGTCTTTGAAGTGACTTCAGCGATTGATGAAAAAACATTCATATGAATATTGCTCAAAATTTTTATCAAGTGTATATCATTGAATCAATAAACTGATTATACTTATATTGTCACAACTTCAGTGTTATTTTTCGTTGTTTTTCTTACAAATATTTACTTCATCATTTACTCCAATATTTTCGACAAAACCTGCTATCTCAATGATAATAAAGGCTTACACTATTGTAAAACCTTTTTTTAATAAAAATCGGAAGTGCTGTGGTTTGTTTGTTAAACAGTGTCTTATATGTTAAATAAACTTCGGCCAATCACTTGAGCTCATTAGAGTGCTTATTGAATTTCTCCGTTTGATTCATATCGCTTGCAATCATTTTAATATATCAGGTCGTCTTTTTTTTTTGCACCTATATTATTTTTAATTTAAAAGGAAAGTATCCCTTTGTTTGGAAAGCGATTTCAAATAAAAGATTTAATCCAAAAAAACCATATTTTAAAATTCAGCAGCCTCATGTATCCTTGCTGATGATGGAAGTGGATAATCTAAGTCCCTGTCGCTTCATCGTTGGTTATAACAATATGAAATAACTAAAATCTTCTTTTAAATTATTTATATTTTATTTTATACCCAATAAAACCACTTCAATTTAACATTAAATGTTTATAAAAAATTCAAACTACACTATCCTATAAAACGTGGCGGTTGTAAGTCAGTTACTGTTTTTTTGATAGACATTTTACTGGATTTCGAAAGCATTGACGAATATAAGCTTTAATAAAAAAACGTAAGTTCTTATTTTTTGAAAATATTGCATGGGGTGCATGATTTCTCCATGCGAAGTCAGGCAAAGTGACCTAGACAAGGTAAGGTTAAATAGAAGAACGGAAAAGCTGGATGTCAGTGGAGCATCCAAAATCATGGCATAGTATTTAAACACCGAGAATTTCATTAATTGTTGCAAAGTCCACTGACTGGTATCTCTGAGAAAGAAGTAGAGTGAATCTTCAATAATGCATATGACCACTTCGCTAACTTGGACATAGAAGAAGATGATGACCTTAGGAAATCATTTTGCTATTTTGAAAGAATAGTTTGGTAATCAAGTCGTTTTTATCATCACGCTCATTGTCTTTGATGTTGAAGTCACTCCTCATGGAAGGTTAACAAATCAGGAGATCCACGCTCACTTCAATGGTGTGAAGAGGGCAGATTCTGACGACGAAGATAGTGGTAGCATTAAAGATAAACCAATCAAATTTTCAGAGATAGAAGAAACAAGGAAGGTTATTTAAATTCTTGGAAGGTTCTGTCTTTCAAAGTTTGGAGAAGCCATAGTGAAATGGGTAATCGTTGCAATGTGACAAACTTGTAATAAATTTTATAACAAACATATGAAAAGAAATTGTTGTTTTCTTTTTAAGACACTAGCCTTGGAAGTAGACAAATATGTGTCGTCCGACGTTGAAAAACATGACCCTTACAGAGACTTTTTTGAATAGTTAAGTTTGTTTAGGAACCTTTAGAGGGACTCAGTACCTCAAAAAATGCGACCCTTAAGGACACATTTGCTAAGGTACCAACACTGCTGAGCTTGTTTAAAAATTCCCAAAAAATCAATTGTTTAAATCCTGTTATTTATATAAATGTTGCTTCTGATAATTTAGGTATTAAAGTTTTTACAGGCAAGCATACACCCCCGATATTTTTAACACTTAATAAAAAACCTTCTTACATGTTTAGGGTTTCTTTTCGGACTCACAGATGTAATAGTGCACAGCTGGGTTATATTTTGCGCAATCGGATCCGTAAAAACCAAACTAAAAATTTGTTTAATGCATCTTTCTTTTCTCCTCTAATGGAAATTTTCATTGGTTTTTTTAAGGAATGTAAGTTAAGGATACAAAATAAGAATGGCTAATTTATAATTTTGAAATACAGTACAGAAGCAAAAATAAAAGTTTTTATTCTTTATAGAGTGGTGAGCGAGCTTTTCGAGTAGAATGGGAACTAAGCTGGGAGAAGGAAAGATTTCTTGAGAAAATAGCACCAAAACTTATTGAAGAATTTTTATGGGCTCAAACTTATGCTGAAAAAAACATTAGTGAAAAAAATGAAAATGGTAAAAAGAATAGCAGAGAAAACGATGAAAATGGTAAAGAATATAGCAGAGATAACAATGAAAATGGTTTTGTGGACGTGACTGTAAGCATTTTATTTACATTTATTCGTTTGATATTTCTTGGAATTTATAAATTCTAGGCTCCCTCTTTTAGAATTCAAAGATACTTATGTACAACACTAAATCGTTTAAATTATAATTTGATTAAAAACTGATGACATGACTGCAACTATGGTGTGACTGCTACGAATCTTTTAGATACTTAAACATTTTTTTTAATGCTTGCATGATGTAGATTCCATTGAAACTTAAGGTTCTAAAGTTATTTTCATACCTTTATTCTTTAAAGAGAATCAAAATTTACTTTACTATTCGTAAGATGTTTTAAATTTTTTGCGTAAAGTATTCGAAATAACGGTTTAATTAAACAGTAAAAGAATGTGGAGATTTTTTTAATGGAAGTTTTTGATGCCTCGGCTATAATTTTAATTTTTATGTAATTATATTCTTTCGAGTTATGGCTGAATAAATGGGTGGTCATTCTCGAATTTTATTTTCTTCGCAGGATACCGCTGATCTTACATTTAAAACAACACCTGAGAATTTAATTAAACCTAAAAAAACAGGAGGTATTCAAGCTGTTATATCAAGGTTGAAACGAAACCAAAATGAAGGTAATTAATATTTTTTATCTCCCAATGCTTCATTATTTTAAGTTTTTTTTTGAAGCACAGAATTTTGCTGTATATTCATTTTATGAACTGTTTTAAACAACAGAAATCTTTCAACCTCAAAATACTCAATATATTATACAAAAGTATACAATGTTCTTATAAAGGGGTCAAGTACGTACGCCCTAAATTCATCACCCTTGT
The DNA here is from genome assembly GCA_035046665.1 of Euphysa ruthae. Classification (NCBI taxonomy): domain Eukaryota; kingdom Metazoa; phylum Cnidaria; class Hydrozoa; order Anthoathecata; family Corymorphidae; genus Euphysa; species Euphysa ruthae. The sequence goes on along the minus strand of JAUZNK010092291.1, from coordinate 384 downwards.
ACGCTTTTGAGGTAACTCACCAAACGTACTTACGTACGTACGTTCAAGTCATACCCCGCCCCTCCCTTGAAATTGCACTTTATGAAAATATCGCACTTTTATTAGAAGAATTGCTTAAACACCTTTTGAATTATATCAGATTTCGAAAGATCGCAAGATCACTAAAATGTGCGAAAAAAAATTTTACAAAGATAATCGTTAGAGTAAACACGTTTTATTAAAATAATTAATATGGTAATCAATAGTAGGTTTTTGAAATACGGTAATCAATAGTAGGTTTTTGAAATATGATAGTCAATAGCAGGTTTTTGAAATATGGTAATCAATAGTAGATGTTTGAAATATGGTAATCAATAGTAGGTGTTTGAAATATGGTAATCAATA
>JAUZNK010092280.1:0-12417 GCA_035046665.1 Euphysa ruthae | reverse complement strand
ATTATAGTTAATAATCGTTCTTCTAATTTATTCGTATAAATAGCTTTATCCTTTTCCATTCTTGGACGAAGGTTTCCTTGAGGTCTGTATAAAACATGTAAAACACTGACTGGAAATGAAACCGTAATATCGTGGTTTGCATATTAAAAAAAAAAATTTTTTTTATTGTACACTTGACCATCAGATAACGCGTAAAAACAGAGCATTTAGATTGGGTTTGTATTGTAAAAACAATGGTTTCAAGCTCATTGCCAATTCACATCATAATCTTCTAATTGAGATTTAATGTTATGATATATCGAGATTTTTTAATATATATACATTAAAAAATTTCACTTGATCAAAATCACAAATAATGCAAAGAAACGTTGAAGCTGACCACCATTATGGTTTCATAAATCAAGGTATAATATTATTAACAATAAAAAATATTTAGTTATAATAAATTTGTATGTTACATTTAGTAAAAAAATGATCCTGTAATGTATAAAAGATTTTATAAATATAATTTTGTCATAGCATACCAGAAAAAAATTAATTCTGAACTAAAATAAAATTTACGTTGTTTGAGATTTGCGTGAAAATTAAACGTTGCTGTTTTTGAGTTAAAATTTCCACCTGCGGCCATTTTTATTTCTAATCACGCTCGCGAATTTTTGTTATAAATCCAATTAACCTGACGACAGGTGTGAAATAGTCAGTCAAAACGCGATAAAATAACTTTTTTTAAATGACAATCACTTTTGCTGTTGCGAAAACTTTTACCTCATTCGTAAAAATAATATAATATGATTTACTTCCTCTTTAAAGCAGCGCATTTGTTGAAAAACTTTAAACGCCATTTTGTTGAAAAACATGACCACAAATAATGCATTAAAATAAATAACAAAACATAAAATTAAAGAAAAATTTATAAATAACGCATAACAAAATCTAATCAGCTTTATAAAAAAAGCCTTGCAACTAGCATCTGCATAAGTGTTTTTAAGCAGAGAAGTACAGTCGAGGTGACAATTGATTTCACACGGGAAAGTCCAACTGTGTTTCTGATTTAGATTGTTATAATGTAGCTAAAATCGGTATTATTTTCTAACGTAATTTTATTAATGTATGCTAACAAAAAAACTGCATCGTTAAATTTGATACTCGAAATATTCAAAGGTTAACTAAACTCCAGACCCACGACAGATTTCCGATATATTTCTAAATATTCAAACAAAAATAGCTCTAAAGACACATCAAGTAGAAATAGCAGAAGCGACTTTTGTAATATCACCACTGCGTTAATGATTCCATATGGAATTACATTTTTTGGATAATTGGTACAATTTGATCAAATCTTGGACGTTTCGTTGGATCTGCATTCCAGCACAACGAAATAAGTTTACTTAATTGATTTGGCATTCCAGGCGTCATAGGAGGACGACAGCCTTCAGTTGCAATCTAAAACAAAATTTCTTCGGTTGGAAAATTCAGATCACTTGGAAATTTAAACAGACCTTGAAATAACTTGTGATTCTGAGAACTTAATCTTAGCAAAAAAAAATGTCTTCAGTAGTCACTGCATATCACACTGCATATCACACTGCATATCACACTGCATATCACACTGCATATCACACGATTTAAAAAAAAACTTCTTTATTGCCATTAAAATAGCAATAATCAAAATAATCAAAAACACCTTAAAAAGGAAAAGTAGTATTACTCTCGTAATTCACCTAGAAAATCAGTCAACACTTAATCTTAGCACGACTTGAAAAAACTATCTAATACATTCCAGCAAAATATTTAAAAATATTAAGTCATTGACACGCTGATTACTACATAAACTTAAAGGTATATAAATAACCTTTAATGTCCATAAAGTAATATAAAAACTCATGACAATCTCGGTAAGCCGCAAAACCCTCTCGCGCATAACCACCAAACACATCACTAACCCTTAATACTCTCATCAACCTACTCTAGATCGAAATATGCTATATTTTTTATCGTATACCTGGCTCTGTTATAAAATTCATTGTTTTTCAATAAAAAATTTTGTTCACGTTTTTAAACACCATTTTTATAATAGTCAAAAACAGGTATTATAGGGAGAAAAGAAAATTGTTGACCCCCTTCACAAGCGATAAAGCAATTCGTACCAACAAATACATGAAAGGAGATTGCAATTCTAAAGAAGAAAGTGACTGCTTTGAAGTACATGTCCAATGGGAACAACACAAAACATACAATCAAATTAAAAATGGATTGAAAGAAAGTGAGCTAATTTTGCGAAAAATTATGAAAACAAGTAACAATCAGAAATTCAAAGTGCCTATTTTGGGCATACAAGCTTTAGGAAACTAATTTACCATATAAAATATACGTTGACAGAATTTTTTCTTTTGGTTGGAATGAGTAAATGATGACAAGTCACGTAAAAATTTACCCAAAAGTCATGGGGGTAATTCCTTGTGAAAGCAACCAGGTCGTGCAACCCAAAGTCTCAGAATTTTTTTCATCAAAGCAAGATCATATGAAAATTTTGAGATTCCAATAATTTAAGTGGCTAATTCCGAGCGGTTTCTGAATTATGCCCGATTACTTTTCTCCCGCAATCATTTCATTACTTGTTTTTAACTACTGATCGATTTGTGTCATGGTCATGAAAATTTGCATGTGGCTATTTTTTGGGGCAAGGAACTTACTTAGAAACTCTCAAAATAAACAGAACTCTAGTATCATTCAGTTTTGACAAAAATTTACAAAACCGCACTCAAACAAAAAAATGATGAGGTTAATATTTTGTTTCTCAATTTTTTAAGTCATCTAAAATAGTTTATGAAACCTTATTAAATGGAATTGTGAAATGTTCTCTTTCTAAGAATTAAACTGTTTTAAAATTTATATATACTTTTCTTCTAGATATTACATAAAATTAAATGGTGAATAAAAAGTTTTACAGTAAAAAAATGGTTCTTACTTAGAGTTGAATGTCGTCACCATTACACATATCATTAAAATTCATATATACAACTGAAATTATGTAAACAAAATTGCGTTGCAACAAAAACATTAGTGCACCAACAAATCACATGATTATTATTACATCAGCATGAAACGTCCTGCAGTGATTCGAAATTAAAAACACATTTTTTACATTTATACTATGCACAAAATTAAAATTTATCAGCTACTTTTAAAATTATCAATATCTATTTCATATATCCGCCTTGGTCTAGGCGCTGGAACGCCTATAATTGCAATCATAACTTTCATCATTTTCTGGCCATGAAAACCTTTTTGTTGGCCCATGGGCGCAATAAAGTTAGAAGCTTAATAAAACAATTTTTTTTTATAAAAAAACATGTAAAATATTATTGTCTTTAAAAAAAACTGTGTAAAAAACTAGTATGTGAACAGCTCTTAAGTAAGTGTGTAATTTGAACACTTCAACACTGTTAAAAAGTAATTAGTTTACTTTGTAATTAATAAATTTGTTCCTTGCTTTAAATATAAAAACTAACAAGCAGTCCAGGAAATTTAGTATTAAGTTCATTTATTACACGACTTAAGAATGGATTCTTGCGGATTTGGGAAAGCATTAAATGATACTTGTCATAAAACAAATTTTAAAATTTTAGGATTGAAAGGATTTTATAAGTTAATGAGGTTTTGCGGGAAATATTAACAAGCAGTTGGAGACAAAAGATAAAAACTAAATACTATCATAATGAATATATTTTTGGGGCATTGCTTACAATAAAGGGCGATAAGCACTATGATGTTTTCAAAAAATATCTTTAAATTTTAGTTTATCAAGCGGAATTATTTAAAGATACTTGTTTCAGTGGTTTTTAGGCAAATTTGGGTGACATAAACTTTTAACCTTTAGCTGACCCTACTAATATGTGCTTTTATGGCTGTTTAGATTGTGAAGAATACTTTTTTCATATTAAATTTCTTAATATAAAAATCTTTTGTCTTTAAATTGTGCATATGCAAAAATATTAAGTCAGAATTTAGGCCCCCATACTAGTCTACCGGTATCAAATTTTCCATGAATACTGCTCTGTACACAATAATTACAACAATTTTGTTTTGATTCTATGTCAAATGTATCACTAGATTTGGAACTAGAGTTAAGGGAAGAATCATGCAAGCCAGGATAGAAATTTTGGCCGTTCATGCAGTAAGTTTTGGTTAAAAAAAAAGAGGAGAATGTCGAAATTGAATTGGAGGTTGAAATTGCAAAAGATCCAGAATTTGAAGAAGGAGATATGATATGTAAAAGGAGAAAATGGTCACTTCCTTAACTGTAATTGGTATCTCAACACTTAAACTTCACGTTATTGCACAAAACCAAAGATTAGCAACAGCAAAACCCAAATTTGGTTAAGCATATGCATAAATAGGAGATGGAGTAGCAAGTGCTTATGGGTAGATGTAGAGGATATAAGTAACCAACAATCAACTTCTTCTGTTCAGCCAATTATTGACCAAAAAGTAAAAGATCTTGATCGATTCACAGAACTAATGAAAAATAAACTTCAAAGTGTAAAAAGGTTTCAGGACTAAGCAAAAATTGTCATGCTTACACCTGAATCTTCGTCTCAAAAATATGCTTCAGATTACTTCGAAGTCTCTGAACACCTAATTCGAAGTGCACACAGAAAGCTGAAAAAGGTATTCTTGCAGTATTAATGTAAAATTGGTAGAAAACATCTGATCAAGTACTGCATTTGGTAATTTTTTTTGGGACAATGAGTACTCTCGCCTAATATCTGGTAAAAAAGATTGTGTGAGTGTTAAAGGTGGTCCACCTCAACAAAAGCGATTGCTATTATCGAATCTTCATGCACTATATTAAAAAAAAAATTCTAAAAAAGACACCCAGCAGTAAAAATAGGATTTTCAAAGTTCTGAACTCTAAAACTTAGGTGGTTGGTGCATTAAGTATAAATTTACATCACATTCTTATATAGCTAAGTGCCACTCGATACCTACAACTTAATATAAACAAACGCATTGTACTTGTTGACATTGCAGAAAACTACCAATTTTTTGTTCAAGACGAAATTCAAAATTACCACTGGAATAAAGAACAATGCACATTACATTCAATAGTAATTTAATTGAAAGATACAACTATCATGCTTAAATAGTTTTTTTTTAAGTGATGAACGGGAATATGACATGTTTTTCTGCTTTTAGTAAAATTTTTTACTTCTCTGATACTGCTCAATACAAAACCAAAAATTATTAAAACTTGTGCTACCACAAAGTAGATTTTCAGATGAATGAAGAATGGATATATTTTGACACCAGTTATAGTAAGTCTCCATATGATGGAACAGATGGTACCTTCAAGCAAACAACAAAAAGAGTCAGCTTGCAGAGACCATTAAACCAACAAATACTAACTGTTGATGCAATGCTTGACTTTTTTTTCATAAAATATCAAAGAATACTATGGTTTCTACTCGACAAGAACTCAAATAAAAATTTGGCATGGGTAAAACTGTGACAGGCACAGGAAATTATCACCACTACACTCAACCACTGTTATCAACCACGGAAATCTCTTATTAATGAACATGTGAGCACGAATTTGAACAGCGTTTCCATTTATCAAAAGCTGCCCAAGTTATAAATGATGATGTGAATCTTCCCAACATGAATGAATTTGCTGCTTGTCGATGATACATTCAAATCGAAGTTGATAAGAACAATTTGAAAATTAAGTTGCACCCCGTGGGCCATCTAAAAGATTTTCATGGCTGGAAAAAGATAACAGTTGTTGGATCTCAATAAATATTAACAAAGTTGTTGAAAAATTTTAATTTTGTGTATATAATTTTAGTTGTATATATGTATTTTAATGACATGTGTGATAGTAACAACATTCAACTCTAAGCCAGAATCATTATTTTAATGTGAAACTTTTTATTCACAATTTATTTTCAAGTAATATATAAATCAAATAATATATATAATAAAAAATATATATATATATATAAATTTTAAAACAGTTTAATTCTTAGAAAGAGAGTATTTTACAATTTCATTTAATAATGTTTCATAAACTATTTGAGATGACTTTTTAAAAAATTGAGAAAAAATATTTTGGCAGACATCATTATTTTTTTTCGTTTGAGTGCGGTCTTGCAAATTTTTGTCAAAATGAACAATACAAGACTTCTGCTTATTTTGAGAGTTTCTAAGTAGTTGGATCCCTTGTTCCAAAAATAGCTACATGTAAATTTGCATGACCATGACACAAATCGATCAGTAGTTAGAATAAAAACAAAAAGTAATCACCATAATTCGAAAACTGCTTGAAAATAGACGCTCAAATTTGGGCAACTTCAATATTTTAATATCTCAGCAAATAATGAGACTTTGGGTTTCATTTTTCAAAAAAATTGGATACCTTCACACGGAATTACCCATAGAAAATGAGCAACAGAAATATAAATAAATTTTTATATTTTCTTTTCTTACAAGAAAAATATAATTTTTCAATTGTTTTCCAGAAGCTTTATTATTCTGGATGAGCATTATATAAATTTTACTTCTACTCTTCAAGTCTTCAATACTGACCAAAAGCTGCAGTATCAAGCATTGGTAGAAAAACATTTCATGACAAACTTTGTATGAACTGAGGAAAAAACTTCTTAAGACTAAGCATGACTAAGGAACATATTATGCAAAGTTAGATACTATTCTGATGACTGTAGATGACATAGGAAAAATGTTGGCATCATTTGTTTAAATATTTGAGAAGCAACTATGCATTGATATAAAAACTTACTGCTGTCTTAACAAAATCCAGGTAAATTATCATCTATAAGTAAGGAAAAACGTTACTATTTTTGTAAGGATAAGCATTTTTAAGAGATTAAAAAAATATATAAAATCTATTCCAATGAACATTGCTAGAGCCAGATGCTAGGGACCTCGAATTATTGTGATTTGCGATAGCCTGTTCAAAGAAAAAAAAATTTTTCATAAGACAATATAGGTCAAAAGAATATATTCTTCGTTAGTCTGACATCATACAAAATGAAAACAAATTTTATAATCTTTGAGAAAAGGATTTTTTTTTTTATATATACATAGTTTAGACGATATGCTACATCCAACAAGATTTAGGTGACCATGGTTGGCCGAGCATTCAAGATATTGGTTTCAGACACGTTTAGGTCAAATAAGAGCTTTAAGTACACAGGGACCAAATCCACGGGCTCTTCTGGAAATATAGCTTAAGGCTTCTTAGTTGGTCCCCACTTTAAATACAAACACATATAGGTTAAAAGACGAGCTGCATGGTGTTCGAACATCAACCAAAATTAAAATTTGTGAAATTAATAATAAAATATGTTTTATCTCAAAATGTCTGTTACAAGGAAACATGATATTTGGCAGATGGCAATGAAAATATACAAAGAAAAAAACAAGAATTGATTTTTATTGGAAACTTAAAAAAATAAAAAATTAAAAAAAAAAGACGTTATTCCTAGAGCCTGTTACAACAAGCCATTTGTCGATAAACAAGATTCGTGAAGAGATGGTGAAAAGAGCTCATTTAAAAAACATTGCTAAAAAATCTGGAAAATTTTATTGTAAACCTCATTTTTAAAAAGAAGAAAGATTTATTTAGTAACGTTGTCATAAAAGAGGGTTAAAATTCTTTCTGGAAAGCATGTAAACCATTTTTATCAGGTAAAGCTCTTAGCACTAAAGAAAGATCTTCTTTTAGATAAACGTAATCTTATTTCGAATGAGAGAAGTATCGCAGATAATTTTAATGGATATTTTGTTAATATTAGTAATACTCTCAATATTCAACCGTGGCTAACTCCTGTGTATGATCCTGTATCAAAAAACCTTTGCATCATTTGATATCAGATTTTTATTTAAACCAAGTATTAGTTGCAATCCGTAAAAATCTTCGGCGTAAAACACAACTCGAATTTAGACATGCAGACTTCATGGAAGTTTTCAAGGTCATCATGCAACTAAAAAAAGGGAGTGAGGACATTCCACTTAATCCATAGCACAATCACATTGTGTCCATTTAACTGATTGCAGTTTCCCTAATGAGTTAAAATGGGCAAACATAATCCTTGTTCATAAAAAAAAAAAATGACACCTTAGTTAAAGGGAACTACTGTCTTATCAGTATATTACCAACTGTGTCTAAAACTTTCGAAGGAGTCTTGTTATAAAAGTGTAAGTCTTGTAAAAAGCTACTTTCACTCAAGGAAACAATGGGTAAAGCTGGGATCTATTTTTAATAAATGGTTAGATATTATTATTGGTGTTCCACATGGGTCTATTTTATTTAATATTTTTATAAACGATATGTTCTTTTTTATGGAGTTTTGTGCAAGAAAAAAAAAAGAAGCTAAACAACTCACACATGATGTTTTCATATGAAACTACCAACATGTGAGGTTCCAAATATTTTTGTGAAATGAAATGGTTATGCGCAAATATTTTAAAAAGTCAAGACGTTTTTTCATATCTGTATGTATTTGTCACTGAGGATTTTTTGTTAAATTTAGCAATGTATAATATTTGCGTATCTTAATTTGTTGTAAAGTCTAATTACGTGAATAGGGAAGAGACATTTGAAATTATCCAAAAGTAATTATAAATGGTAAATTAAAATACTGAAAGATATGAAAAACCAATATTATGCAAACTAATGATGTTACTAGCCTTCATTCCACATTCCATTGGAGATAATGATGCATATGGCACTTCCCGTGTTGATAACTCCCACATAATAATAGCAAAGCTCCACATATCTGCCGATCGTTGGTCAACCGTCTCTGGAGCATTGCGTAACACTAAAGAATATAAAATATGCAAAACAATCAAAAACTGATCATTCGTTAAAATTTATATAGCAAAAAGCCTTCAAATATAAAACAAATTATGGTAAATTACTTACTCCATGTTCTTTTAAAAGTAAAAAAAGAATAGAAGAAATTCTTTGAAAAATAATCCAATTTTAAAATTTTATTCAAGATATGTTTCATGGATCAATCCACACTTCCAATCAATATGAGTTAAGGTTAATTTGAATCCATTTTCTCATGATTATAATTTAATCATATGCCATTATTATATTTTTAATAGGTAATTATATATTTTGTATATATGAATGTAAAACAATTAATCTTAGCTTACATTCATTGAAAATGTGGATTGATCCATGAAACAAGTCCTGAAAAAAATTTTAAAATTGTATTATTTTAAGATAGTATTACACTTTTTACTTGCATATTCCTTTGGAAAAATTCATTGAAAATAGTCAAAAATTTGGATCAAACAATGTTTTCTATCGTCACTCAAATAAACACATGTCACAATAAAGATCAAAACATGCCTTTGTATTACTTATCTTTGTTTGATTTTTTGACCAAACTGACAACACAAATGTGAAATACTCTCATCATTATGGCTCTTGTTCTAAGGTTAGGGACCTTAATTTTTGGTGGGTGACAACATACCTACTTTAAAAAATTACATTTATTTGACTTTAAAACCAAACTTGCTATTTTTATTTAATATATCACAAATTTTTCATTTGAAAAAAGCTTACTCTCAGGAGATATCCAGTTTGGTCTATAAACTTTGGTGTGATCTTGGAAAGAATAACGCACATCTTGCATACTAATCCTGGCTGTAAGATCTTCATCAATCTAAACAAAAAAAATAATTTACTACACTGACTAATGAAGAATTAAGTCAGAAAACCCTTCGAAGTTGTGATTTTTAAAGCCAAAAATATTAGAAAATCAAAAATTATCAAACCCTTGATTAGTTTTATAATAATTAAATAACTTTTTTGACACTGTGACATATTTTTATTTACCTCAATTTAAAAAGTATGGTATTTACAAAAAAAAAATAAAAAAAATAAAAAAGGTTTTGAGGTATTTTGTGTCTCTTTAAATAAATATTACAAACTAACATACTACTATGTGATAACTTGTCAATTTAAATCTTTGTATGAGTGGTTCTAATGAATGGAAATAAGCCATCCCCTTGGCAATTTCTAATGCAAATTTAACTGCTTGCAATTGATCGATAACAATACCTAAAAATAACATTTAAAAATCAATATTACATATACCTTTACCAACATTCATCTACATCAAAACCCACACATAGGTTTTTCAGATCTTAGGCCTTAATATTTTTGGACAGTGAATTATTGCCCTTTTTACGGCCTACAGCCTACTTGACTTCACCAAAAATATAAAGGAAATAGTATAAACTTGTCTTTGAGAAATAGAGATGAATTATGAAATTTATGTAAATACATGATCATGATTTAAAGGCACCGATGCTAAGACAAAGGACTAAGACCTTAAAGACCTCAATTTCTTTTCAGCAGCAGCCAATAAGTTTAAAATATTTTTTCTAAGATTTTTAATTTCAAACCAAATTTGAAAAGTTAAAATATTTTTAGCCAAAAAGTAGTCATACATTAATTTGATCAACAGCTTTTATTTTGCCGTAAAACAAAGATAACAAAACCCGCATTAAAAAAGCAATAAAAGTCCACAAGAACCACACGACTTGTTGTAAGTTTCTCGATGGTACTCTTAAAGTAAACGAACATGATTAAGAAAAACTTATGTGACTGGAGTCTGCATAGCCTAAAAACCATTTCAAAAAAAAAAAAAAATATATATATATTTGATTGCAACTGTATGTGAAAACTGCATACATATGTAGTTTTAAGGCAACATACAAAATATATTATGAAATCCTGAGGATGTTAATTGTCATGTCTTATGACTTTTAAGAATAATTAGGGTTGAAATACAGACATCTTTTAAGCACAATGATATGAGCTTCTGAAATTCAATCACACTTTCAATGAAATTAACATTTCAATTAAAATATTGTCCTGCTGAAAACTAGTAAATACACATACCTGTGCCTTCATGTAAAATATTGTAAAGTGATCCATATGGCATGTACTGGCTGATAACCATGAGATCAGGCTGCTTTGTTACGGCATTGATAACTGGCAAAATATTTGGGTGTGAAAAAATTCTAAAGACATAATAAAATTACCACAGAAACTTGAGTATAATCTATATAATATAGCTTCTTATTTGAGGCAATATGAATCAAATATGATATTTGAAAAAAAATATATCTTTTGAAAATTCATGTCACAAATAAGATTTGGCAGATTTCAAATTTCTAAAGTCAAACCAAGGAAAAAAGTTAAATACAAATAAAAATTAGTTATACAAAATTATAAAAATCTATAAAATTTGAAGCTTTACCCCTTTTAAAATTCGATAAAAAATGAAATGAAAAACATAACTTTACCTTAGCCTTGGATATTCATCGTTGAATGCTAGTGCTAGCCTCTTATGAAAACCATGGACTTTTAATTTCTTTGCAACAACAGGTACATTGTTCCATACCCCTTTGAACAACTAAATATAAAGTAGAATCAGGTGAAAATATAACTTACCTTGGACAAAAAAGCATCACACGTAACAAAGAATAACACAAAAGGAAAACAATTTTAACAAAATAAATAAATCAAATAACTATCGAGACAAAGTATAATGAATCATCAGCTTATTGTTAGCAAAAATTTCAAAGAAATTAATACTTAGTATTATAAATTAAATTTTGGTAACTCGGTTAAATATTGTCCTAAAAATTGCTCAATTGTGAAGGTATAATTAGAGTTATAATGATTGAACTAGACCAAAAGCACTAACCTCTCCAGAGTTACTCTCGCTTATTCTTTCCATAAGGTGAATATCTGCAACATCAATGCCAGTGCTTCCCCCTTTTAACGTTGAAAAATCGTATGCTAGATAAAAGAACAGATTTAAATGCGATAACCCTTTAAAAACCAGAAGTAATTTGCAGACTCCCAAAAGTTTTAGCAGTTTTTCTACTATTAATAAAGCATCATAAATCTTTCAAAATATTATCATATTAATATCATTTCTTGGTTTCCAGAGATGTTTCAAAATTTATTTTATGAAATCCTAAAGACAAACTGAAATTTATACCTTATGATCAATGTATATTATATAAAAATCGACACTATTATGTTGAAAGGGCCAATCTTAAAAACGCATTGTTTAGAAATCAAGATAAACTGTTTTAAGGTACAAGTTATTGTTAATCACAACTACAATATTTACTAGTACTTTTAAGTAATAGGAAATATTGTAAATGCAATTAACAATAGCTTGTACCTTAAAACAGTTTTTCTTGATTTGCCAACAATGCGTTTTTGAGATTGACCCTTTCAACATATTAGTGACAATATATAGTAATGGTAAATTGAATAAATAAATTGAAATATCCAATAACTAAAAAGTCACAACACAATTTTTCGTGTCAATACAATTCTTCAAGTAATTAGTG